>DWJZ01006847.1:0-12635 GCA_018249125.1 Asbolis capucinus
TAGATATTTACACCCAGGCATACAAAACAAACATTCCTGCTCATCACAGAAAAGTTTGACCTGGATCGGAATCGAACCCATGACCTTCGGCGTAGCAGTCAGTTTCACTAACCACTAGTCCAATCGGCTTGTCAAAAAATAGGAGAATTGTTTCTCAGCCACAAACCGATACACGGCGAATCGTTTAGCGGCTGAGTCAAACAAGAAGATGGTAGCCAGGCAGATGGACTTGATCAAAGATAACAATCCTTCCGCGGAGCCCTACCACTGAGCAGCTGACTTCTGTTGGCTCTTAAACCTGGTCTGCCAGCATGAGATTGAGGTTGGTAGTCTTAGCCGCTTCTGTACCACAAGAAATTATTAAACCTTTGCGTTAGACTAAAAGAAGGCACAAAAAGTGCTACAATTCCCTTGTTAGTATAAAACAAATTGTTACTAACAGTTACAAGAAGTTTTAGTTTACTATGTAGTTCCTACAAAAGATTTTGTGAATTCACAGCACCTCTACGCCGTAGCTACTCTACTTACGTAGCTTTTGACGTAGCATTTTCGTAGCACGATTTACTTTGGAAACTTTAGTTAGGAAAGTGAAGTATTTTCTTTATCGACTCTTTGATTTTTTACGTCTAGAATGTTTCTAGATAATTCTGTATCCATTTATTTCTGATGCATATTCCTCGCCTCAATGTTAAGGAGGATTACAGCATTTATTTTGCATTCATAATTTCAACCCATCACGGCCCACTATTGAGCACGGGTCTCTTTTCTGAATGAGAAGGTTTAGGCTATAGCTGCCATAGAACCACGCTTGCTAAGTGTGGATTGGTCTTTGAGTTTTGCAAACTCTCCGGCATGCAGGTTTCCTCATGATGTTTTCCTTCACCGTTAAAGCGAGTGACATTGAAATACTTAAAACGCGCATTACTCCGAAAAGTTAGAAGTGCGCGCCCTGAGATTTGAACTCAGACCTCCCGAGAAGGAGGCCGAATTCTTAAGTACTAAGCAATGACCGCCTATTGTCACCTAATTATGCATTACGAACCCTTAAAATTACCCTATATGAAAATATACCCTATATTTCAAAAAAGCATTTGATAGTATCTAAAGAAGCATATTTAATGTTTGTTATGAACAAGTTGATGAAGTCAGTACGTCAACACTCTCTTACGTTCTGCAAACCAAGTTTGAAACCTGAATAATTTACACCGAACAGTAACAAGTATTTGACGCCTCTTTTCTTTGTTCGTTAAAAGCATTAAACGCAATGATATTAAAACTATAGATATATCACCTCCATACAATTGGTGTTTCAGTTTTTAATTCGTTTTCTAAATCCATTTTGGACGTCATTTTGGTCGCCATCTTGGACGCCATCTTGGATGCCATCTTGGATACCATTTTGGACCGCATCTTGAACGCCATCTTGGACGCCATGTTGAATGCCATCTTGGTTTCCATCTTGTCAAACTTACGTCAAATGTACTACAATTATTCCTACGATTACACTTCTAAATTATTACCCTACGATGTTTGGTATATGACAAAAATTTAAAATGCTATTATTTATGAATATTTTAATAGTCATCATATGACAAAATATTTCATGAAGTTTAAATGTTTTACATATGGTATGTTATTCCGCCTTTTATTTCAGTTTCATCGTTTTTACTCCATTTAAACACAAAGTTTAGCATTTTTTGGGACAGAAAATATACACAGACAGACCTAGCTACATTCACATTTATAATATTAGTAAGAATTACTCATCAGTGTGACAGGCGACGACGCTAAAGCCGATGGTTGGAGAAGCATAACTTGTTTGCATTTCTCAGAACGGAACCGCATCCGTCTCCGCCACTTTCAGCGTAAGAAGCGCTTAAAGAAATACATACACGTGTTTATATTACGAAAATGAAGTTTTGCAGCCGCTAATATGTAGCGATCTTTTTAAGCTGCTTTATACAAAAGACAGTTTCATTGCAAATTGCAACCAGCGCTTTCAGGAATCCCTATAAAAACCTAGGAACATGTAAACACACACTCACACTCAAACACACACTTGCATGTATTTACTGTTATACATATATTATTAAAATAATATTGTAATAGAAAAAGTAGTCTGCTAATACGGATATTTTTAATATTGCAAGTCTTCATTCTTCCCCCTCCTTCTTCTTTCCACTTTCACTTTCGGGATTTATTGAAGCGATGACGTAGTTAAACTTTTGAAGTATTTGTAAAAATAGCAATTTTAAAATTCGAATTTTTATTTTAATATGAATTCCATTTATAAAATGAACCTGTTTAAAAGCATAACTATTAAAATTAAATTACATTTCTCCAAGTTAGACAAGGACAACTATATTCTCACAAACATCGTCGTACATTCCGGGAAAGCTTAATATTGCTGTTACAGAAATTCCTTTCGGAAATTGTCTTCGTGGATTTAAATTTGAAATAGTATTGAATGGATTCAGAAGACGCTTTTCGGAAAACATTGGGAAAGTTGGAAAACTTGAATGTATACTTTATATTGTAATCATGAGTGAAATTGTTTTCTCATTCCGATATTTGTCGAACGTATTGTTACGAAGATGTATTGTCGACAATGAATTCGACTTTATAAGATTCACAATATTTTGAAGATTCAGATACAAATTTTACTTATCGCAAACTATCAAATATGCATATGCAAACTGATGAGGTATTTTAGGGAACGCATGTGTCAAATAGAAAGAGAGAATACATTTATTTTCTCTTTCTTTGACATGTATCAAAAATGAAGTATTCCTCATAAAATTATAGAAAGTACAAGGCTGTCTCCAGACATCTAAAATTGCATCAGAATTTATATCCAAATGAACATCAAACAGCCTGAGAATTAAAATGCAATATGACAGAGACAGCAATATACTCAATTTTTCTATTTGACGTATCTCGAATATCTCGAAAGCTTTCTTAAGATTACATTTGACATTTGTATTTTACAATTGTTTCAATGGCGTGAAATGCTCGCTTATAAACTGAATAAGTATAGTTCATGAATACCGCTGTTATAGCTCTTCAAAGTTTAATATACTAAACCTAGTGATATACTATAAAATGCATCGTCTTTATGTCATCAATAAAAGCAAGACCATTAACACTCCCTAGATATTTTACGTTCATTTATACAGATATTTCAAGAAACTATGTCACATGAAGCGCTTATAACTGGGCAGCATAATGTTTTTAAATGATAGAGCCTGTTAAGCAAAAAAGAGTGAAAGGAGAATGGAAAAACGCTAGTAGTTCTCCGTAAGTCCACAGGTATTCACCAACAAACGCCAAGTATTTTTTACTAAATACTATCTGTCCCCAGCGTACCGACGCGTCAACTCATCAACCATGTGTCCGATCGATATAATTTTAACACCAAAACCTTTTCCAGAAAAATCTGTACGAAGTTGCTAAATACACCGATGCTTTATTTGCTACTATTTCACAGTCCATAAAGGACAAACAAACAGACATTACTTTTTATTCATAGAGAAGATCACTTTGTCCGTTATAACAACAAAGACAAAACTTGACAAATTTGTATGCCAACAATTTTCGTATCGAGGCCGAGGTATAAAAGGTCACGACGAGAAACCTATGCTCAGTTTTGGGCCATTAATGGGCCAAAGTCAACGCTAAATATTAAAGTCAGTTCCATAAAAGAGACAGTGTATGGAAAATAACATAGCATGGATTGGACCATGTGTTATTTGTACTTGGCCAATTTATTCGATTTTTATTTATTGGAAAAAACCTACACATTTTAAATTTCACCAGTCACATGCTACAATTATTCGATAACTAAAAATATTCCTCACTATTCCTTTGTTTCAACTGATTTGATTGTTTGTTTATTAACAATGTTTCCAGAGTAGCTGTAAACAAACTGAGTTCTTGAGTAGTTTGTTACATTTCATTGTTCTTTTAATGTTTAGTAACTTCAACCAGTTACAATCAAAATCTACTATATTGTAATTTATATAAAAGTAGCAAAAAGTTCTTCAATTATGAATAATTAATAATAAAATACATTAAGTGAAATATTTAAAAAACCTCAGCTGCAAATAAATATAATTCCCAGTGTTAAATAAATTACTTTTGTTAACAATAACAAACAGAACACAATTTACATAATACTGTAAAGTCAATGTCGTTCCATTAAACATAATTATATTCAATGATTAAACAGTTCAACAATTAACTATTCAAAACATTAACAATTAACTTTTAACAAAGCACTTATTACTACATTATTCATTCCGCGCTTAAAATTAATTTAATTGTTTTCATTTATTCAGAATACACGTCGGAAACAATAATTGAATTCAATATATCACTTCATTAATTATTGTATTGACATTAAAATGGGAGCCGGTAACATTTTAATTATTATTTGTGTTATGTTCAAAAACTGTTTTGGAGGTGAGTTTATGTTTAAAATTAATATTCGCATTGTAATTGTGATTAAATTGTTTTTATACTTTTAATTGACATCTATATAGCCTAGATATTAATACAAAAGCCATAGTAAATGATTATAACCTTTCTCTTTGATACGAATCCTTCTCTAATTATATTTTGTTTTTTTTTATCCTTTATTATTTATTTATTATTTTTTTTTCTCTGATTTCTTGAATTCCCTTCGCTTGATACGTCGGCTTCACACTGCCTTAGTCAAAGTATGTTTAGTGAAATTATTTAAAAAATCTTTTTCTGTATTTGTTTTGTGTACGCCGCTACCCCTTCCATATATCATTTAGTATTTTTCTCCTGATGTGTTGCCAGAAAGAAATCGCTTTATCGCCTGTTGTTTTGTACTTGTTTTGTATTCATGTTTTTTAATTTTCTGTTGCTCTTTGGCGTGTAAAATATACGGTGTTTATATACCTAATTATATTTATTAAAGTGAAATCTAAGAAGGAATGTTTCTGCCAACACATTAGATCAACTGCATATTATTAGTGATTATATATATATATATATATATATATATATATATATTAACCAAACTATAATCTACCTCTGTAATAAATTACAGCCCGATCGGTTTTGTAGTTTTTGTGTAAAGTGGTACCAAACATTCATCCATTCAGCCTCATAAATTCGCGTCAATAATATTAGTAATTATAATCTAGTTTCCGCACGCAGCCTCGGCCGCTTAGTAAACGTTAAAAAGTAGCCTATGTATTATTCCAGGCTATAATTTACCTCTCTGACAATTATCAGTCAGATCCGTTCAGTAGTAAAAGCATTCATTCATCCTTACAAACTTACTCCTTTATAATATTAAGAAGGACATTGCAGAGGAATCCCCAAGCTACGTCAAACACAAGATAAATTCTTCATTAAAACAAACTTGTGGCATCGACAACTCACCGATAAAAGTGGTATACGAGGGTGTGGGAAGCATCCACACGTACCCTTGGCTCGGCACCCTCTACTATCCCATACGTAAGTGAAATTTCTAGTCGCGTAAATCCCTGATTTTATAGACTTGAGTGACACTTAAATTCGTAGTAAGAACCGTTGGATGGATAAAAGAGTATCTCTGTAACATAAGATATATCTCCGTGCTTATGTGGCTGAATAATAAAATAAAAAAATTCAATATTATTTAATTTTCTGATTATTTGACTCCATAAAATGACATGAATTGTTAAGTAATTCAAACAAAACAAACATTAACATGTTAATTAAAGTTCAATATTCAACATTTCAGTGAAAACCGCACTCGACTCGGTAACCAATTTCCGAGATAAGTTTCAAACGCACGGGCAAACAAACGAGACAGGCCTGGCTTTTATGACGTCCCGAAGTCCTATTAGATAAAATTTGCAAACAGCGAGTAGACAGCAAACGATCAGTAATGATAGCACAAACTGTCACTATATATCAAAAAAGTATTCCATGTGATCGCTTCCATAAACTCGCTGATTGATACTGTGCTTTTTTGCGCCCAAACCAACCAATTGTGGCTGTTACATAATATGAACTTGCAATATACGTGCAAATATTGCAAAATTTTTGCATTTGCTTTTCGTTAACATCACACGTTAACCCCCTGCCTGCTAGTGCGGTGTAGTCTATTCAATTGTTATTAAAAAAATGAACATATTCTATACCGATTATTGTATACTAGCGGCCCAACCTGGCTTTGCACGTACATATTTGTTTTTTAAGTGCTGCGGGAACCGACCGCACTTTGTACCGTACAGCAAGGTCTTTCATAGACAAGCTCGCCCCTCTTCCGCACTTATTGCACTTATTCGTTACAAACATAAAAAACAATTTACAAAATTTGTGTGTATTTGTATTCCAGATAATAAACGCTTCTTAACAACCGTAGTGTTGATAAGCAAGCAGATTGTCATTGGATCAGCCATCGATATCGATAAACTACCCAAAACTGACTTCAGGTACCTACGCCTCTTAAATTCCGTTCAAACGACGCACAAAGAATGTTTTTCACACGTTTAAGGTGTCTTGTGCCATCTCCTTATCAATCTGAATTTACCCAAATTTAAACCAATTTCCAGGTCTCGTTCAAGAGTAGTCCTGGGCCACACCTGCTCCGGGCCCAGTATAGGAGTCCGGGAGTACTCATACCACCCCGCCTACAACAGGACAACGTATACCGCGCTGGTGCTCATTCAACTGAAAAATGATTTATTGATGTTTGGTACGAAACACGCAAAAACATATATCGGACCGTAAATAATATAAGAGCTAGAATAAATATTTTTTTTTATGTAAGCGACGATTGTCTTTTATGAGAAATAAAGTTCAAAACCGCAAAACTCAACTTAGTTGTTTAAACGAAGCGTAACAGACAGAATACTTATTATTATTTGAATAGATGAATAAGGGACATAAACCCAAGGCCCACTGCGACCATGTTTGATCTATTGTGGCCAATACAGAACACTTGCACATTTTATTATAATAATAACTTTATAACAGCACCTGCCTACTATACAAGTGACGAACATTTTTATAAATTCCAGATCTGCGTCCAATATGTCCGCCGCCAGCTGTTTGGAACAAACCACAGTTCTACGCTGTCATCCTCTCTAATGGTATTGCACGTCACACGTACTAGCGATAGTGCACTGCAAACGCAAAACAGAAAACGATACAGAAGAATAAAGGAGTGAATGAAAATGAATTGATGAATGAATGAACATGAATTGATGAACGAATGAAAACGAACGATTGAGTAGAATAAACGTATGAATGCAAAGAAATAGGTGAATAAACATGAATGATTGAATTGAAATAAATAAATTATTGTCAAGGAGTTAATGAATAAAAAAATAGTGTCATGAACAAATAAGTAAAAAAAGAGAGGATGATTGTTAAATCAAAACAGATGAATTAAAGAAAAATTAAGGATCTTTGAATAAATAAAAAACAGTATGTGCAGTATACTAGAAGAGTCTATGAAGGGATAGAGAAACAGAAATTAATAAAGGATGAATAAATTAAAATTTGAATTATTTATGTGACACATAAATATCTGCTCTTGCCGAAAATGGAACCGGAAAATCTTCCCTTAGAGACTAAAAGATCGCTCAGAAAACTTATTACATTTTGTCATGTCATTGTTTCCAATGACTTCAAAGCTCTTTTAAAAAGACTTTAACATTAGGTTGCAGCGTTCAGAAACAGCTAGTATGAAACAAGTGTATCCTGATATTTAAAATATTTGGCACAATGTGACAACACGTTGCGTCGTTCCCGTGTTGAATCTGCGGTTTCCTCATTCAATTACAAACAACTTGTGTCATTAATTAATGTTTTGACAACGTCAGCCATAGTTTTATTAGCAAATTGGAAACGTAACGAGACTCGTTCCGGATGTAGGGTAGTAAATTGAATGTATACTTAGTCTATGGTTTTCAAATTGTGTTAAAAACATAGACGTTGTATTTTTTTTTTTCAAAAGGTTTGCTGAAGAATTTCTTTGGCAGTCTCCTCTTATCTTTAGATTGGCACAATTTCAGTGGTGGATTTTAAAGAAGTGTGTGTGTGTGCTTACGTAAGTACGTAAAAAGTTTTACGTCTTTGGCATAGCAGGACAAAAATCTTAAAAAAATATATAAAATAAAATACTCGTAAAATAAAAAAATATTTATCGTTATCCTTTTTGTATAAATAACGAAAATAATAACAGAAAAAAACTAAAATGTTGTTAAATTCAGGGTGTCGTTTTTTTGTGACGGTGAGCAGGCGCAACGTAAAAAATTCCTCAAGATTTTTTCCAAACTGTGCCACGGGTGGAATGCGACGGGTAGAACACATACATACAAATAACATCAACACCCATACATACCTAAACAAAATAAGAAATAAGTATGTATTTAAAAAATATATGTATGTTTATCTATTTTCTGTTCACCATAGTACGAAATTAAGCTAATGCTTAGTTTGGGATCAGCTGGCCGTGAGTTGTGCTAAGACATTTATTTATAATTATCGTACTCCGAGAACAAACATATTCGTACATCTGTCAGATCAATGCCTGTCAATGTCGGGAATCGAATCTGGGAGCTCTCCTCTTTAAAGTCTTCTCACTGCCTAGGCTACAGTGATGGTAAAAACCCTGATTCTAACTGGGTGAAGCTATTAAAAACCAAGGGGGGTTGTTGTATGTGAAGTCACGTCGAATAAATGTTTCTTATTTTTATTCTTTTATACATATTTTCTAACATTAACTTTTATTTTCCAGACTGCAGTGATTCAAAAGTGAAAATTTACAAGATGAGCCACGTCATCCTTCAAAAATGTAAATCTTACTACAGGAAAACTGGAGTAATTACCCCATTATATTAAATTGGACGAGCTGGAGCGGTCCAACAAAGCTACAGATAACAGGCTTATATTTTATGCAACGATTTAATATTTAATACTCAAAAGTACTTGATTTAATATTACTCAATTTATCTGTCATTTGCGGATAGTTAATCTAATCAAATACGGGGGTAGGTGTTAGTGATTCAAGGTGTACCCTACAGATTTACACGTCTCTCGAAGGAGCCTGAAATAAAATCGTCCATGGTTATGTTTGCATTAATAATTGATTGTCACTTGTTTCGGTGAAGAAAAACATTGCAACCTGCATGCAACTTACCTGCATCGTTGCAAATACATGTCAATAGTATCTGAAGTCTTCGCGATGAGCGTGGTATATTAAGACCTGTAAGTTTCATATCGTGAGAGGAGATTTAAGTAAAAAGTAAAGGCGACATAAGTCCAAGTAAAAGGGTAGTTACACGTTGCAGTAGATGGACTGAATCCTCATGAACACGGTTCACGATTCAGTACCAATATTTTTTCCCAATAACATCCCAGTTCGAGTACCCCAAGCAAAGCAAGCAAAGTATCGGCCATCAGTTACTAACAGCTGCATCTCCCAACAGCTGGACATCGCCAGCATGTGGCCAACAAATACAGTATGCGCCAGGACGCTCCACGGAAAGGAGTGTGTTTGGAAGAACGGAGCCGTGCTAATGCTTCGACAGAATAATTCTTGGGGTCTGGTACGTCCAAAACTCATGTTTTTAATTATCTCATTTATCAGGTCATTTAAAATCGGCCCACTACTGAACACCTGTCTCTCCTTGTGACTGAGGAGCCTAAAGCTTACTCCACCACTACTCATGCTCCCAATTTTTTCACCGTCCTAGAAAGAGATAAAGAAGAAATATTTATTTTGTCAAATAACCTCGACAAACATTATTCAATATGGCATTTAAAAATAGATTTATAGTTCGATATTGCAGAGGTGTGAATGATAAAAAGGGTCCCACTCGGATAATGGGCTGGTGTTACCCACAGCTGACATTTCAGTGCGCCCGTCAGTCGCATGTAGACCTGGGAGCGATGCGACTCAATCGTTATAAAGCCACATCCTAAAGCCACCCATATTTGCGATTAACTATCACCCATCTTCAAACCAACTACACCCGCTATTGCCTGAATTTCTTACTAGGCAGGATTTGGTGTGGCTGGTCCTGGTTGCCGAGCTCCTGCAAGGTTCATAGACTACAATGTGAACCACCTCTGGAGCTCCCTGAACATCGCTCGCATAGGAAGACCGAGTGTCACCAGGCTAGCCCCTAATCATTTAGTTATGCGGCGAAGTAAGTTTTCTAGCTGAAGTAACACGGGATTCTTATGTAGAAATCGCTAAATTTGTAGCGAGATCTGTCTATATGATAACCTGTTTCCATACGAAACACTGCTGACATTATTTTAAGTAATGGTTTCAGTTAACACTACCACTTTAACAGAATTTAAATCACATTTGTTATTAAATAGGTTGTCGTCAATTTACTGCCACCATTTTGTCGTCAATTTACTACCGCCATGTTGTCGTCAATTTACTACCGACATGTTATCCTCAATTTACTACCACCATGTTGTCGTCAATTTACTACCGCCATGTTGTCGTCAATTTACTACCGCCATGTTGCAGTCAATTTACTGCCACCATGTTGTCATCAATTTACTACCACCATGTTGTCGTCAATTTACTACCGCCATGTTGTCATCAATTTGCTACCACCATGTTGCAGTCAATTTACTGCCGCCATGTTGCAGTCAATTTACTGCCACCATGTTGTCGTCAATTTACTACCACCATGTTGTCGTCAATTTACTACTACCATATTGTCGTCAATTTACTACCACCATGTTGTCGTCAATTTATTACCACCATGTTGTCATCAATTAACTACTACCATGTTGTCGTCAATTTACTACCGCCAAGTTGTCGTCAATTTACTACCGCCATGTTGTCGTCAGTTTATTACCACCATGTTATCGTCAATTTTAACCAACCATTACCATCCTAGTTTACGTTTCTACATCCTATAATTGTAATTTTAAATTATTGATATAATGCCACATATTCAGCTGCTCTTATATACCGCCCTGGCAGACTGTCTGTTCTTCCTGAGGGTGGACTGGTAGAGAATCCTTCTAGCATTAAGTCCAACTTTTGTTCCCCTTCGTAGGAAAGAATAAAGTTTTAGATAAATAAATAATTAATTTCTGAAGATGGATAGATGGATTTTTGGTACTCTCTTCGGAAAAACTACTTAACCTTATGGAAACTTGGCACACAGATAGATTCTAGGGTGGAATAAAACATAGACTTAATTTTAATAACAACGCGAGCAAAGACGCAGGCAGACACTAGTAATTACTATTCTGGTATCTTATTTCAGCAGAAAGTCAGAGTAAATAAATTGTATAGGATATTCTCTTACCACAGGTTTCCTTAAACATACCAAGAGAGATCTCGTATTCTTGGTAATTAAGTTTTAATAAATTATTTTAGGTTCATTTCATTTCATCTCATCTCATCTTATCTCATCTCATCTCATCACATCTCATTTCATTTCATCCCCAATCTGTTATTCGTAGTTCATATCTGAAAGTTTGATATCAGTACGAGAGTACGTTAACAACTAATTAATATTCGCTCCCAAGTTAGACAGTTTAAATATTGTTATTATGAGCTCGGCGAATGTAACCTGTTAGCTGACTTCATTATTAGTGGGTAAACTTTGCTTTATGATGCCTTCTAGCCTATTTTGGATTATAGTTCTACTAGTTTACGACCGCGGCTTCACATGGTAGGTACGTTGATAAAAATGTGTTGTTGCGGGCTATAACATATCTCCGGACCTCTCTCTCTGTATCTCTCTCTGTGTGTCTCTCTCTCTGTGTATGTCTCTCTCTGTCTCTCTCTCTCTATGTGTCTCTCTCTCTGTGCCTCTCTCTGCGTCTCTCTCTATCTATCTCTGCGGCTCTCTGCCTCTCTCTGCGTCTCTATCTCTCTGTCTGTCTCTCTGTGTCAAACATCCTCGGTTCGGCAGTTTTAGCAAAGGAATAAAAATCCATACATCCAGTAAGAAAAAGTTCCTTAAAAATATCACTGTACTTTTATAAATATCACTGTATTTTGATAAATATCACTGTATATTTATAAATATCACTGTACTTTTATAAATATCACTATACTTTTATAAATATCACTGTACTTTTATAAATATCACTGTACTTTTATAAATATCACTGTACTTTTATAAATATCACTGTACTATCTCAATTAACCTCAAAACTATTTGGTAGTATGCTTCACTTACCACATACAAAATGTTGGATAAATGTTAAGCAACATGTTACAAAGAAATGTTCAGAGTGCTAACATTTCATAACAAGCACTCTTCTACATATATTCTAAAGAAAAAGTTGCCAGCCTCTCGGTCTTCTACAGGATAAACTTTGAAGAGTGTGTGCAGGAATTGCATGATTTGATTCCCCCATCTCCATTCCACCATCCAACACTTCCTCGTAAACATCCCGCCAAAACGAACGACGTACGTCACCTCGTTTTTTATCACCCATACCGCGAAGGATTGGAATAAGTTGTCCACATCAGTGTTCCCGTACGATTACAATGTAAATGTATTCAAGTCGAGAGTGAATAGGCTTCTCCTAAGTTAGTGCGCTTTACAATCAAAGACTTCATCGCCACTTAACAGATGGAATCATAGTCGAGCCCTAACTTATTCTAGGTAAAAAAA
>DWJZ01006848.1:0-12633 GCA_018249125.1 Asbolis capucinus
GGTCAAGTGTTTTGTCCGAAAAAGCCTACATACGGCGTCTAGTAGGCTATATAGTAATTAATAAGGAAAAACAACATTAAATAATTGACCTTACTCATGTATTAATAAGACTTCGTTTTCGACTGGCCTGTTGGTCCAGTGGTTAGTGAACCTGACTGCTAGGTTGGAGGTCGTGGGTTCGATCCCCAGATCAAACTTTTCTGTGATGAGCAGGAGTGTTTGTTCTGTCTCTGGATGTAATAAAAATATCTATGTAAGTATATTATAAATATATATGTATGTTTATCCGTTGTCTGATCACCATAGTACAAGGACAATTTCTTAGTTTAAGATCACATGGTCGTGTGTGAGTTGTCCTGAGATATTTATTTCTTTTATTTACTTACTAGAAACTGCTCTCGCTTTGCTTAGGAACCATTTACCAGAAAAGTAGTTACTGTGACAACAATAACAGATAGACATGGTATCACGGAATTGTTATTAGATACTGATGTCCTGTGTAAAACTATAGTACATCACTTTCCGTACGGAAACCTAACGCTTTTGAAAATAATTTATAGCCTATGTTCTTCAGGGATATTGTAGGATTCTAACTGTATAAGAATATTTCAAAGTCCAGTAGTTTCCGAGCTTATTCGCTTCAAACAAACCAACTATCAAATTTTTCCTCCTTATAATATTAGTATAGATTTACGTAAAATTGCGTAGTATCGATGAAAATTTAACTTTTGACCGACCATTACATTTTCACTCACACTTTATAATCCGTTTTGATAGCCTATAGATAGACATTTTTATTTAATATTATGCACTGAAATTAGTATTAAATATTCATATAGTGAACCGACGCTTCACCACGGCTATTGGCCGGCAAAAAAGTTATCGTGTACTATTTAAAAATATCTAACTTTTGATATGGATTACTTAGTTTCTGATTTTATTGACGTGTCAAAGTTTGGTGTTTTTGATCGGGTGCCTATTTTAGTAATTGAATTGTTATAATTTACCTATAAATAAGATTCGTTATATGCTGTTAATAATGTTACTGAACGTCTCCAAAGGTTCTTACAGAGAGATATTGAGATTAAATTTCAACTACTAGTAATCAAGGAATTATTCATAAACATTTATAAGATACCTAATGTAATTATTGTCATCACTGCAACCCGCAATAGTTAATTTTTTGGGCATACGACAAGACCCAAGCATTTAGAGTACAGTCAAAACTAATGATAGCTTCGTAGTAAAAACGTTAGTTTTTCAAACGGGAAGTTCAAATTCTGTGGGGCGCCTTTTATTTTGAAGCGTATAAGAAATTCATTATCATATTTTCAAGGAAAACATCGTTAAAAAAACTGCTCTCTTAAACTCTCCATAAAGTTGTCGAAGATGTGTGAAGTAGGCACACCAATCTATACATGACCAGCGTGGTAAGTCTGTACTCACATTGTGATTGGAGTTGCAAGCCCAGTAGTGGGACAGTTATAGTCAGGTGATTAACAAAACTAAAACAATAAATAAATAAATATCTTTGAACAACTTACACACGGCCATCTGACTCCAAACTAAGCGTTAGCTTGTACTAAATATAAATATAATTCATAAATTTAATTTTATTTTCTCTTCGATAGGTGGTGTCCTATATAAAACAGCTGAAAGCAAAAGACCCAGGGATCTTCGCGTGGGAGATCCGGGACAGATTACTGGCTGACGGCGTGTGCGACAAGTACAACGTGCCCTCCGTGTCCTCCATCAGTCGTATCCTGAGGAACAAGCTGGGGGGAGCGCTGTACCCCGTCCCCCCACTGTATCCTGTCCCCCCCCAGCGGTGTTGGCCGCTGCATCAGCCATACGACTACTATGTATATTTACAGGTATGTATTTTGTTATGAGAGTCTACGTACGACCCGCGGCTTCGCCCGCGTGGTATATGCACTGGTAAAAAGTAGTGTCTGTTAGTCCAGATTATAATTGCCATTCTCTGCCAAATTACATTGACATTCTGACAGGTCGGTTGGTCTAGTTGTTAGTGAACCTGACTGCTACACCGAAGGTCGTGGATTCGATTCCCACCCGGGTCAAACTTTTCTGTGATGAGCAGGAATGTTTGTTCTGTGTGTCTGGGTGTAAATATCTATATAAGTATGTATTTAAAAATGTGTATGTTTATCAGTTGTCAGTTCACCATAGTACAAGCTTACGCTTAGTTTGGGGTCAAATGGCCGTGTGTGAGTTGTTCAAAGATATTTATTATTTCAAATATCACCAAGGACTACCCATTCGAGAGACTAACGTTCAAATGACTAGGGCGAGGCTATCACTCCTTTAAACCATCTAAAATAAGCTAAATAAATAAATATATAACTTATCTTCTATGCTAATACCGATAAGGGGACAATTCAGAACGTTTTTGTCGTAGAGGTAAATATGACGCAAACAACTGCTGACGTGACGTGTGATATTTTCTGAGAATTGCACCTCAAGAGCCATAGGGTTATCACATAATAATTAATTAGTAATAATTAATGAAGCAGTTAATATTAATTAATTATTATATATTTATAAGCGTATTAAATGCGAGAACGACGATCGTACTCGTAAATACAAGCTTGACGACTTTTGATGAAAGTATTTATTGAAAAAGTTAGTTTACAGTGAGCGCGGTCGTAAGAAAAATGAGTGAAGTTACTGGCAAAAATTTCTTGAGTACTTACCTGATTCGGAAGGCATGTAAAGCTGTTGGGCCAGTAGGTATCGTCAGATGCCGATAAGCCTTGTCGGAGGGCTGCGGGCTGAGTAAAACCTTCTTATACTTGGGTTAGCAAAAGCAGACGGTCCCGGCACCAAAGCAGTAGGCGTCGACACCGTGTGATTTTAGTGGGTTTCAGTCCCACATACCTGTCCGGCTTCCCGTAGTCGGATGGATGAGACGAGGGTCTTTCCACACGTTAAAAATGCTAAAGCTCACTGATCTATACTATGCATAGGCTTGTGGTGGCAGTTGTTCTTGATCTCCGCACGATTAATGATGAATAGTGGGCCATTAATAGAGGGTACAGTAATTAACAATGTTTATATCTGTTCTAACAGGGTCGACAACACACTGCGGGTGCGACACATGCACTGCCACATTCTCACCAGCCGCACCCAGCGACGCATCACACGCACGCGCACACACATGCACTTTGACCCCGGCACAACTGTTCTGGGGCCAGGGGATTGCATCCCGAGCTACCGCAGCAAGTCGAGTTAAAAAAGCTATATGAATTTATGGGCAACAGGGTACCATACAATACCCTAAGTTGGTTCACGACCCAACTAAAGATGGACTCGTGGAACTGTGGTAAGAAGTTCATTGAACTGATCTGTTTAGTTCACAATGGCAAGTCAAATTAAAAGAACTTCAAGAACTATTCTCATGTCTACAGCTATACGAAGTTGTAATTAGAATTGGAATAGACTTATGCGTCGTATATTTGGTTAAGGAATTTCATTGAGCTAATGCGAAAGTTATAGAGCTGGTCCAATCGTATTGGTTCATGCTATTTCCTATGTGAAATTGTTAAAAGAGCAAGAAGAATCGTTAAGGAAGAGAAGAAGAAGAACTATTGTCCTATCCAAACTGAAAACGGCTTATTTAAACTCATCTCACACCAGTCTACACCAAATGAGTTGATCCGTAGAACTGCTTGAAGAAGGTAATTTAGCTGGTGAGATGCGCTTAATTTATACTAGTTCTTGTGCAATATGGAAGTGTTGAAGGAACTACAGATATATCTAGTGCAGGAGCTTAAAATAGGATGCTTAAAACCGATAATGACAAAGTAACTTCAGAGATTCCAACGAGATGACTTTGGAAGACATGAGAATAAGACAGAATGCTTTTGAACAGTGTCATAAAACTCCACGAAATATAAACATGTGACTTTGTGATCTGAAGAAACATTTGGATCTAAAGAAGTGTGTGTTTCAAAATGAACTACAATAGTGACGTACTGAACTGTCTTGAAGTGTCACCAGTGCGGTGCTGATAGTGATGTGACGGTTAATGAGTGTACAATGACGATTGTAAATGAAGTATTAAAAGTTGTATATAATTATTTTATATGCAAGTGTGTAAGATAATAGTTTACTAGGATTAGTTATTTGGTTAGTAATTATGTTTATAGTTTGGGTATATGGCTAGGGTTGCCACAACAGAATATATTATAATATTTTTTAAATTGGCGTCTGACCACAATCCCACCTGAACGTGGTCTAGGTGGTAAAGAGTACTAATTCAGCAAAAGACTCACTCTTGACTTAAAGATATTTACATTGTAATCGAATGGGAACACTGACAATGTATTATGAAATAAATACTATTCTTACCAGCTACAACCTTCTACCACTGCCCGAAGGTCGACTGGTAGAGAATTCTTTTAAGATCAAGTCGCCCTTTTGTATTCTGTATCATCTACTATATATAAAAATCAATGCCGCTTTTCGTTGTAATTGTATAACTCAAGAACGGGCTCTCCTTTCCAAACTAAATGTTTAGGCTTTATTCGGACTATTTAGTAGATGGTTCATGTGAAGTTTACACAAAATCTGTAGAGTGGTTTTTCATTTATCACATTGTTTGTATTTGTAAATGGGGATTTTACGGTCAAATTGAACCTTTTTTCAGTCCAGGCGGTTGAGGTTACAGGCGGAAGCTAGTTAGCTGTAAGGTGCAATAAACTATAAATAAATAAATAAATACATTTTGTTATGGTATTCACGATATGTGTTAAGTACGTTGATTTTTGGACCCAGTTGCATATATCGTAGTCGTGATCACGCCTGAATGATTGTGAGTATATGTATAGTGTAAATATTCACAATTATTACCCGCCAAAACACCTGTCATATTCTGGCTGGTTCCATTTCTTCTATGTCGGTCGACAACTCGTCGGTGACTCTTAAATGTTACCGTACATGGCAGACTGATGAATAACAGCTCTCATTAGCTTCTCTGCTCGTTTCTCAAGCTATTTCATTGAAAAATATGATTATTAAAAATAAGATTGTTTATAATATTCTTGTTGGCAGCCCTGAGGCATGATTTTGTGTAAGTTGGTGCAATGTTGTATATAGTTGTAGTGATAATGGCGAAATGGGTACTTACTATATAAATACTTGTTAATAGACTCCACTGTTGAATAATCGTGAGTACTTACTCAATATATCAGGTGTACTGTAATCTAAAGCCGATTTACATTAGTAAATATATGTAAACTGCAGGTCACAATATATGCAATTTTTATTTGTGTAAACTGCAAGTCAGAGTAGCAATTTTCGTGACGCTAAATAGTTTCGTGTCATTTTGGTGAAATTAATATCATGTAACTAGTTTAACCTTTTAACCGTGTGCGATTATGTCGCAAAAACACTACTAAATGTAAGTTATGGTCCGGAGTCAGTAGTAATTTTTTTTTGTCAAGATATAACAATTAGTATATTTTGTTATGTGTATCTTAGAAATCTTATTTTTTGTCGTACAAATTACGTGGTACGGTAATGTTTCCCGAGGTGCCGTGGACACTGCTTCCCTGCTATCCCTGTTAGCTACCACCACCGAGAATTTTTGTAAGAGAAAAAGTTGAGCGTGTCATCCAAATGAAGCTACTCACGAAAAACTTGCTTTATTGTAATCATGTTAATAAAATGTATCAGCGGCCCCGGACTATTAATACTTATTGTTTCGACATTAATTAAAACAAATAGTTATTGCATTAAAATTCGTTATCCATGTCACTAACTTCCTAAAAAAATGTAAATTCGGCTATAAAAAAACAAATTGTTATGTGAAATTATTAATACACTCTGTGGACTTATGGCTACGGGTTCTGATTTAAAAAAAATATAAAAAAGAAAATGGATTCTCAGTTTGAATTTCGTAATTTATCTGTATTTTTTTAATATGTTGAATTAGTTCTGGTTATAAAGGATGGAATTACTCAACAGAGATTAATAGTACTCGGTATATTCTTTGTCAGAAATTGTGGTCAAATGTGTCACAAAATAAGAAAAACAGACGAAATTAATAATTAAAAATTACTAGTAAAATTTCGTTTTATCGTCTTAATGTTGTACACATGTTAAGTTAATCTAATTTAAGTATTTATGAGAAATGTATTTTAGTTACATATCAAAAAATAGTTTTACGGCCATGTCTATGAATAAATTGGTACTTAAGATAGTCCTGTAGTTTTTATCTGTCGACTGCCAGCAGCGAGTACGATAATGCCATATCCAAATAATACACAATTTCTAATCCTTAGTATTATTGCCACAGATTATCTATATTGAGCACACTATATAATCAATGAATGATGATGCAATAAATGAAAAAATATTTTTAAATTTCGAACTTATCAAGTTTAACTGTAAAGAATGACGTTTTGTCTTGTCTACGAATTCTTTCGTGCTTAGCTTCTTATTGCATTCTTCCTCACTGTCTTAGATAGTCTGTACTTAGATATGTCACCTCCATACATTTGCCCTATTAGTTTTTGATCCGCTTTACGACGCCATCTTGTTAACCATATTATTCGTTATTTTTATGTTTTTGTTCATGTAATAAGGCCTTTTTTTTCACATTATACACGACTTAATGTTAAGTACCAGAATTTAGACACTGTCGGGCATATTGACACGCTTGTAGCACACCTATTTTTAATAACATTGGCCTACCTTGTTGCTTCTTCTTTTTTATCTTACTCAAACCACATACTAGGGGGCAGGAGGTTATTGTTGGGAAGGGCCTGTCATGGAAGTAGAGCCTCACTTATCAACGCTTGAAATTTCGGATTAAATAGGATTTAAGTACAGGGTTGAGGTGGGTCCAGAACTTTTAACCTCGTCTGCTGTTTAATGAGTCACCGCAGGTCAAGGCTTCGACTTCGCACCAAAACCACATTATGCAGTCTGTTCGCTTGGGAGAGTGGAGTATCATGTTATTATTATTATCTCAACCCATCACGGCCCACTATTGAGCACGGGTCTCTTCTCCGCATGAGAAGGTTAAGGCCACAGTCCACCACGCTGGCCAAGTGCGGATTGAAAGACTTCACACGCCTTTGAGTTTTGCAAACTCCCCGGCGTGCAGGTTTCCTCACGATGTTTTCCTTCACCTTTATAGCGAGTGACATTTAACTGCTTAAAACGTACATAACTCCGAAAAGCCAGAATTGCGCGCCCTGGGATTCGAACCCGGACCCCCCGAGTAGGAGGCCGAATTCTTAACCACTAGGCTATCACCGCTTATCATCTATTGGGTTAAAAATACATCTCAAGGTAACCACTCATTACCCACACATACACAAGATATATACAACATCGTTTGTTTTTAATAACAAATTCTCGTTTATATGTACAGTTTCGTTTATATAAACATATCGTCATCTATTGCATGTCAGTGACCTTGAAATGCATTTTTACGCTAGATACTTGATTTCTTTCATAATATTACCATCATAGTATTGCAAGGGGTATATTATTATGAAGGTAAATCACAAAGAGTAGAAATTCAGTGAAAAATAATTTCAATTGTTAACCGCCCGCACACTTCACATCTCAGAATCGCTCCATGTCGGTCGCACTCTTGATTTTCTAGAAGGAAAACATCGTGAGGAAACCTGTACTTCAATAAGTTCTCCATAAAGTTCTTAAAGTCATGCGAAATTCTCCAATCTGCACTTGGTCAGCGTGGTTAACATACAGACAAGTCATGTTTGATTGAGAAAATTCCAGATCGAATTTCCAGTATACAGTATCCAGAGTTCTGTAATTTTGACCTGGTAGCCTAGTTGGAAAAGCAGCGTGCGAAGCTATGTCGATTCCAGGTCTGAGATGTTTGTTACAGGTAAATATTTATTCTCGGATCATGCATGTTATTTGTGTTGTATATTAGTGTTCGGGGAGTATAAAATATGGTCTCTATGTTTCGATAGAGTCAATAGTAATATATGCCGAACCTGATTTATATATGGCCTGGTGGTCTGACGAGTCACCAGACGCTATGACGTCATCGGTATACGACATGGACAACACCTGCGAAATCACTAAGGTAATGTCGGACTTAGAGAGCTCTTTTTACCCCATTTTTGACGAACCCCGTGTCCACGAGTGGCGTAGGCAGAGCGATTCTCACCAAAAAAAAATAACGTGAATTCTTCAGGTATTTTTTTATTATCTTTTTTCATTCTCATTTTTATGGTCCGGCCAATGCGACCGGTTTCTAGACCAGACCCATGAATGCCCCTTCAGGGCAATTATTTGGTGTTGTCCTTCAGAATTTTCATACGCTAGATCGCTGTACGAAATATTACGTACAGTCAGCTAAATTCTCGCATCGCCACTGCCCATATCACAGCGTGCTAGAAACACTAGAAAACGGAAAAGATAATATATAATCTTAACTTTATCGTCTTTTATTTAATTGATTCCCGGTGGCACAGATGGCGTAGCGCAGAAAGTCGACACGTCCCCGAATCAACTTTACAGCCGAAAACAATAAACGGATATTGTACCGCCCGGACACGAATTACCAATTAAATCCTTGCTTTGTTTCGAATTTATACCACACTAATCCGAAATTTTACTGTATCAATAACAAATTTTACGAGCGCCCGCCTACCCTGTGTTCATTACGTTAGGTTCTTTATGTGTATTCGTGTATGTGAAGCGAGCAATATAACCTTTTTTACGAATTATGCGGCAAGTCTGTGAAATTTGCAGTTAAAGTTTGAATCGCATTGCAATCGCTTGCAATCGAAATTATACCCTGAACAAGTTAGCTTCATGTTTTTGACAGACGGGCTAGTGATGGAAAACAGAAAATATCTAGTAGTCCAAAAAATAACGTTTTAAAATATTTGTAACTGTGACGAGTATATGGGTGTGTATGTGTGAAATTCGTTATTGCAATAGATATATAAAACACTAGCTTTTGTAAGCGAATTCGTCCGCGTGGTCGTGGTGGTGGGTCGTGGTCAAAATTCTGCCCTATGCTGTATGTGAATTACTTGCGAATGTATGATACGGTTAATTTAATACATTTTCATGTGGCCCGCACTCCCCTTACCACGTGCCCCGCTACGAGAGTGCACGATCGCCTGCTAGTTCATCATTTTAATACCTTTATATATTATACTATTTTTTTGTAGACATTTATATAGTCTATGTCACAAACATACAAAAATACAAATCTTTTCTCTTTATTATTAGTATGAATCGGGTAGATAAGTGACGGTGGGTCAACATTCATAATAAGTACCTATTTAATATTACAGTTATTTTTGGAAGTGTTTCTTTGGGAAAGTTGTTTAGTTTCATGGTCTGAACCACCATGTTATTTAAATTTGACGGAAGGTCAAAAAATAACCCTGTATGTAAAAATTAAGGGTGAAAAATAAAATAGTTCGGCTTATATGGCCAGTCGATGGAACGATGGAACGTAATTCAAATTAGAATTCAATTTCTTTTTACCTTAATTTTCTAAAAAAAGTTATATCAGCTAAAGAGACCCCAACTACTAGCCAAAGAGACCCCAACCAAAAGGACCCCCGTTCGTAACAGTAACTTAACAATGCCCTTTAATTATATTTTTTTGTAATCGATATTTATAATAATTACTGCATGTTACTCATGTCCCAGCCGACCGACCGATGTCACATTGTAAAAGCGTCTATTATTTTCAGTGTTCCTATTTAAATTTTACGTTGCAGCAATAAAATGTCTTAAAATTTTCGAATAACGCTTAAATCTTTAGGGACTTTTGTATTATATGTACGTATTTATTAAGAAAAAAAATAATTTTTAAAATCATCAAATTTATAACATAATATGTTCGTCATTGCAAAGTCATGTCGATAAAGCTAACTTGTACAGGGTATAGCTGCAATGAACTATTCCAGTATTTAGTATTTACTTATTTTGAAAAGTATTCCAATGATAGATATTACATAATGTCTGTTGCATCCGGCTATTCGTGACTATGTTCACCTCACAGCAACTGCATGTCACTCCGCTCGCTCGAACGTCAGCCATATTGACTTTGACACATTACAATTTTACATGTCCGATTGCCATTGCTGTGCTCACGTGGTAAAATAAAAGATTGCATTAACGGAGGAAATATTATTTACAATTACAACAACCACATTCAGCGTAAACTAAATAAACGCAAGGGGCACAGTCCATAGCTCGACAGAAAAAGCGCGGGAGCAAAAAAGATGGCGGCTGTTAAAATGTCATCCGATGCCGCACAGCGACCGGCCTAATTAAAAAGTGCGCGGCCGCTTTGTAACCGAGTGCCTCGGACTCCGGCTGTGGACTCTTGCTACAAAATGCATATTAAGTTTAGTATGACTAAGAATTGTTACCATGAAATGGTTTCCCACCGATGATGTGTTTGAACACAATATTTACAAGATGGATTGTTAAATACGTGTAAAATATAAACTGGTAGGCGTTAAATGTATTGAATCTTATCAGATTGCAGTGTATTGAGAAATACCTACATAATTTTGAATTTTAAGTTTAAGTTTGAATACAACATAATACCAATTTATAACACCAGTAATTTATTTCACACACAAGTAGGTAATATTTTGTATTTACATTAAAATATCCGAATGTTAGAGAACGCAAGAAAATCGTTACTGTTGTTCGTTTTTCCCAGCCCACGCGTTCTGGAAACTGTAGTGAACTACTGAGGAAGTTCACTCGTGGCATACTAGATGTCGTTACAAATCACCCTGTTTTAACCATGAAGGTCTTTATCGTAAACATTTTTGGTTTCATCGCGTGTTTTGATTTCTTTCTTTCTTTTTTTCACTTCGAACAAACTTCGATCGTACGAAACTTTGAAATCTGACACCTGATGTCGAAGTAACGAGCCATCTCATTTGCAAAAACTAATCCCCGGAACATCAAACAGGTCCTAGGCCATAAATAACGTCGCGGTGGCCTCGGTGACAGCTGACGGGGCGCCGGTGACCCGACCTGGGCGGACCCTGGGTCACGAAGCGTACGCCGACAAACACTAATTCGTCATGCATCGGAAATGGGTATACTTGCAAAAAACCGCAACACGTGTCATTTTTTTGTGACGTTTCATTAATGATTATTCTATTTAAATATTGACGACATTTTGAAATATTACTACAGAACCAGTACGAGCATCGCGCTTTACGTATTCCTTCCTCATACGTACTGTGAACGATTATTCCAGTTGCCCACGTCGGTGTACCCGTTGGATTACAATGTAAGTGTCTTCATGTCAAGAATGTATAGGCTTTGGCTAAATTAGTACGCTTTACCATCTAAGACCACATGTGCTGTTTACCATCAGTTGAAAAAAAATCTATGGCTTCTATGTCTAAGGGTTAAAGTGCGAAATAACAAGTTTACAACAGAGGTTCTCGAAGTTTCAGTTGGATGGTATTATGTACATGCTACATGTAAGCTTATGAAACTTTGCATAGTTATGACGATACGTATTTACTATGTTATGATGTCAGTGCATGTCCTTAATTATTGTGAAAGGAAACATAAAAAAATTAAATCTAATTCTATTTGATGAGAATTCGATTGGCCCTTATACAACTGCAACTTCGATTCGGACTTGAATTTGACTCGATTCGAACTAACGAACTTGACTCGATTCGAACTTGCAACTTCGATTCGGAATAAATGTAAACAAACCATAAAAATCCTTGGTAGGGTTTTCACCAACTTACATAAATGAGGTTTTTTCCACTAAACTACTCATTATCTTTTCGAAAATTAGTTATTAAACTAAGTATTGATCAAAGAACAAGTACAAACTACAAATAAATATAGACATATCAGTCACACAACAAAATTACAACACACAACATCATTCACAAATTCGTACTCTGACATGCTTAATTTAATGAAGGAGTTAACAACCTTTCAACCTATTGAAGTATTTTATTGAATACACTGTATGCATTTGCTTTCACGCAAATAGCATGATTTACAAGTAATTTTTTTAAAATTGTAATGGTACAACAGAGTTTACAACTGATACAACAACAAAAAGTTTAATTCTCCTGATGTTTACAGGTTGCTAAGCAACGGTTTGTTATTAAACATTGCAGATTGAATCTGCACCGGGTAACATACATAGGAGCTACCGAATTTTTTCCGTCATTTGCGCCAAAGTTCATTGGTGCTGCCCCTGGTGTTACTGATATCCTTTGGTGATGATCACACATCATCAGGTGACCAATGTGCTTATTTATCTGATAAGTCATAAAAGAACATAACCAGATTTTCGATTTTGACAACAACGACCAAGTCGAACTATTCCAAAACCAAAGATATTGCCTACTCTCTGAAAGAAAGTCGCGATTTAGATCCACATGCGTAATAAATGTGCCGTATTTCTTTTTTATTTAACACATATTATATAAAAAAGAATATATATCAACACATAAAATAGATCTCATTTAGGAATATATTTTTGTTTTTTTAAGACGCTGGTTGGTCTAGAGGTTAGTGTACCTGACTATTACACCGGAGGTCGTGGGTTCGATTCCCACCCAGGTCAAACTTTTCTGTGATGAACAGGAATGTTTG
>DWJZ01006849.1:0-12632 GCA_018249125.1 Asbolis capucinus
AATGTCACTCGCTATAACGGTGAAGGAAAACATCGTGAAGAAACCTGCATGCCGGGGAGTTTGCAAAACTCAAAGATGTGTGAATTCTGCCAATCCGCATTTGGTCAGCGTGGTGGACTATGGCCTCAACCTTCTCATTCCTCATTCATCTCATCTCTATGAGACCCGTGCTCAATTGTGGGCCGTGATGGGTTGAGTGGAGGATATAACCTGGGTAAACACGAAGGCTACCATATACAATCAGTTGCCAGTTGTGAAGATCCAGAACTACCCTCTGACTGTAGCGGCTATATATTGGCCCCCGAGATACCTACTCTATAAAAGGAGAAGATTACACCAACTTCTTAACACAGTTGAAAAAAAGATTTATATTGGTGGTAACTTCAATGCAAAAAATACGTACTGGGGCTCCCGTCTGACTACAACAAGGGGACAAGAATTGTTACATGCACTAAAAACGGTTAAATGTCTACGGGAAAACTAAAATATTGATCTACTGACCCCAACAGAATTCCCGACTTAATTGACTTCTTTGTTTATAATAAAATACCTAAAAGTTTCCTAAACATAAAAAAAAAATCTGATCTTGAATCGGACCATTGTTCAACTAACCCTATTCACTTAGTCAACCAGTATAGAGACTGGGAGAGCTTGAAACTAAGTTTAGATGGTGATTTAGACCTAAAAACTGCACTAAAATCCAAAGATCAATTGGATAACGAAGTTCAACACTTCATTCAACTCATTCAAAAAACAGCATGGAAAAACACACTTGATATTAACAGAAAACCCAACCATATTTGCTACCCACGCGAAATTTTACATTTAATATCTCAAAAGAGGAAACAGAGGAATAAATGGCATCAGAGGTTAACAGAAGATAAACAAAAATTTAGTAGACTCACTAAAAAATTTCGAAAAAGAATAAAAAGATATGATGAAGACAAATTCCATATGTGGCTGACTGGATTATCCAATGATCGTACTACGGAATACTCACTTTGGAAAGCAGCAAAAAGTTTCAAACGTCCAGCTTTACAGTATGCCACGATCAAGGAAGATAATGGAAAGTGGGCTACCAAACACTGAAATAGCATTAAGATTCGCTTTGCCACTTGGAAAAAATCTTTCAACCTAATTATAGGGAACCGACAGGAAACACCTAGTTTTGAGCAAACATATCAAATAATCAAACTTGTGATACCAAAAGAACTAGCAGGAGAAAGTCAAACAAATATAAAGCTAAAGAAAACACCTGGTTATGATCTCATTCCAGGGGAAGTTTTAAGAAATCTACCACCCGAGCTATTGTCAAACTAACGACAATTATAAAGGCTTAGTTCAGGCTACGATATCTTCCAAACTTGTGGAAAGTAGCAGAAGTTACTATGACGGGAAATTGCATGAAGCAAACTCGTATGGACCCATCTCCCTGTTACCTGTCGAAGATTTTCGAGTAACTGTTCCTAAAAAGATTGAAAATCATTTTCGAGGAAAATAAAGTAATTCCGCATCATCAATTCTGTTTCAGACAAAAAACATTGTACAAGAAATTTTAAAGTATAACTTTATTTTTTTTAATTTTATTAATAAAGTTAAAATTATTATTTTATTTATTAAATTATAACAATGTAACACTTACATATAATATGTATGTAATCATTAATTAATTATTCAATATTTTATTTGTGAATTTTTGTTTATGGGCCTAAGTTGCCCGATACAAATAAAATAAATTAAAAATTAAAGAAATCAAAGCTGGCGTATCGCAAGGAACTATGTATATTAGGTCCAGTTTTTATACGCCTGTAATATTCCTCAATTAGAAAACATCATCACAGTGACTTTTGCGGATGTTCCTACAATAATTAACATATGGAATAGTCAGAGGGAATCTGTAAGTAAGGCGCAATTTACTATGAGTGAAATGTCCAACTGGACAAGATTGTGGAGATCGAAGCTGAACGAAAACAAATCTGTTCATATTGATTTTACCAATAACATTAAAGATCACTATACTTTTTATTAAAATGGCGGAATTAAGTCAAAATAGTGGATTGATAGGTTAACCTACTTTTATAACGTAGGTGTATTTTTTTACTACAGTATTAAGACTAGAATACAAATCGTAATTCCATACTGTCAGACCACAGTTTAAGAGGCGACATCAGCTTGCTGGAGTAGGAAGTTCGCCGAATAATTCCTTTAATTGTGAAGCAACCGCGAGCTACTAGTCTCTTGCTGAAGTCATGCTATAGGTCAGGAGAGGACGACACTTCGAAAGATTATATTCTGCTTTTGTGGTGGGTCTTGAGTGGCCTAGGTACATTAGTAGGCCAAAAAAAAATTTTGACAGTACAAAATTAATTATTTACTTAATTAATTAATTAATAATTATTTAATTAAAGCATTGCAATTTTGTTTTTTTTTTTGGTTTGATTTTGTTTCTAGTTTATTTACAATTTTAGAAATAAGACAAAAAATGTGAAAAAAAAATAGGTTTTTAATTAAAAAGGTCTCGTTACCTTAGTATAGTAATTTTTGGTACCGTGATTGTCATTACATATGTAAATATGATTCCATTTTCATAAGACTTTTATATCTATCACTGTTGAATTGTGTTTCTCAAATAAATCAGTTGAATATGAATATCAATTTTAAAAACAATTGTTAGACCAACACTAATATTCATTACTATAATACAATTAATTTAAAGTAATCCCCGAAAATGCGGCAGTAAAGCCGGCTTGGCCGACTAGTCGGCTAGTTCAGTCGTAGTTTTTAGAATAAAATTTTATATTTTCCTAACAAAGTCAGTTGAAACCAAAAGTTGTGACTTAATGTTTGAAAACCTATTTCTACTCGAGTCTTATACTCAAAATTATAATATTTTGCTGTGACACGTCTTATTGTTGTAACACGACATAATAAATTATATTGTTTTAGGGAAATTCTTATAAAATTTTGTTATGCTTCCCTAAAAGTTCAGGAAAATAAAAATCAATTACCTCCGGCCAGAGTAGCAGCGCCAAACCAGTTCCGAGCTGCGACGAGCACTCGAAACATTTCCCACAACTGTATACAGGTACAAACCTGTTCTGTATAATTACAATCTGTATAATATACAATTATGCAGTAATATACACATTTTTATGACATTAAGTGAACACGTAACGCAGTTCGCGCTGGTGGGTTTTTGCTCACATAAATTACATCGCGTATAAACTGTCGATCTGGTCACGTGGACTGCGGCGTGGAAGACCGGCCTCCAGCGCCACGCGAGGCCATTTTACAAGCTTTTATATAACTTGCAGAGTATATTTGTTTATTAGTGTATTTGATTGTTACGGGTCATATCTTGCAAGCTTAATTAGAGTAACTCCCTCTTACACTGCGGAGCGGAAATTTTGCATAAGCTTTCCGTCCTGATGAGAATTCGTTATTTTGATAAGCGTACCTGGTACTACGTTCAGGATTGGCTCCAAACACGGGAACTGCTCAACAGTTAACAGTATTGTTACAATTACAATATTTTGTGAATTTCTACGTATTAAAAATCTATAACTAAAGCTTATATTTTTAAAAAGATTAATAAACCTTGTTCTTCTTGTCGTTTCTTGTTTTTGTCTTTCTCTGACGGCGCGGCTCTCTTCTCATAACTGAGGAGGCTTGAAGCATCCTCCACCACACTGCTCTACGGAGGCGTAGTGGCTAACCCAGCTGTCAGGAATTTTAAGGCACCTGGAGGTCATTATGGGGAGCGACGGCTTTACGTGCCCCCATAACAAGCACGTGCTCAAGATATATTTACCAGTAATGATCCTCGGGTCCAGCCAGCGACCGCGGTCGGTAACTCATCACCATTTATGATCGACACGAGGAAATGGACTATGAGTCCTTCAGTGAAGATCTCCCTTTAGTGGGAGACAGTTCAATTTATTCTTCTACATTTGTAACCTCGTCGAGTCATAAATTTACTTAACCTATTCCCGAATGGACACATAATTGTGTTGTTATGTAAGGTGGTGGCTGGTCGGCCGGTGGTCACGCACCATTCAGTAATTGCGTTTCGATTTGGAAATAATTTTTCGGAAAATCCATGGTTGTCATATATTTTCCCAGCTAGTTTTTTCTTTATTACTCTTGATATTATCTGTTAAAGTATGTTATTACCGGCGGTTGATGACTTTCTGTTGAACATTATTTCTTATATGTATAACTCAAAAATTGTACATATATAAATAAATAAAATATATATCTTTGGACACTCCCTCACGCCCGTCTGACTCCAAACTAAGCGTTAGCTTGTACTATAGTGATCAGCCAACTGATAAACATACATATATACTTTTATATACATACTTAAATAGATATTTCTATTGCACACCCAGACACGCAGAACAAACATTCCTGCTCATCACAGAAAAGTTTGACCTGAGTGGGAATCGAACCCGCGACCGCCGGTGTAGTAGTCAGGTTCACTTACCACTAGACCAAGCGGTCTGTCAAATATATGTATCATAAGTGGGAAAGCTTATAAAGATGGATAGATATATGAATACATGTTTGTTTCTCTTTCATGCAAAATAGCTACTGAAATGAACTGAATGAAATTTGGTACAACACATAGATTACAGGCTTGAACAACACATAGGCTACTTGTTTACAACACACCATGCGAGCGAATCCGCGGCCCCAAACTATTAACTGTATATATATTAATGAATGTTTGTTTATCTTTTATAGACTTTAAAACGGAAGGAGATAGAGCAGTGATGTCTTTACCAACTTTGTTCAGAAATGTCTAGAAACGGTTTTGGTACCAAAATATATCGATCGGACACACGATTGATGCGTAGCAACACGCGCCGGGTACAGCTAGTTAATATATAAATAACCTATATTGACCGTCGCTTCATCCACCATCACCTGACACTGACTTCAATCCATTAATAGCCCACTATTGAGCAAGTACCACGCTACTCCAGCGCCGATTTGTAGACCAGCTTTAACTCTGGCCCAAAAGCACTGCATTCCTCTTAGACGGCAACGCGTTGCCGACGTCCCAGCTAGGGTTGCCAAATATTTTTGTATGAATATAGTATTATAATAAAAAAGCATTAAAATATAATACGCTTCAAAAAATATATTATTAAATTGAAGCATTATTGTAGACTAGCTTCCGCCCGCGACGTCGTCCGCGTGTAATAGATACTTTGGGCTAACGCTAACTTTAACCCGCGACTTTGTGTCTCTCATACATGATTTTTGCGAAACTTTAACCGTATACGCAGCGCACGCAGCGGAAGCTCTCAATAGGAAAAAAATCCTGAAACATTCTTCACTGGTGCTCCACTCCTTTTAATCTTAGCGTGATGATATATAGCCTATAACCTTCCTCGGCAAATGGGCTATCCAACAATGAAAAATTTTTTCAAATCGGACCAGTAGTTCCTAAGATTAGCGCTTTCAAACAAACTCTGCACCTTTATAATATTAATAATATAGATTTAAAAAACGAACGTTCATAAGAGTATTGTAAATATTTAAATGAAATAAATTACATGACTTTGACTATGTGACCTTGTGACAGGTCTATTAAATGAAGTAAACATTAGTCTGGCAGCTATATAATCTCCAATCAAAAATATACTAGATGTTGTCTTCTATAAAAATTTAACATAAAATACTGTCCACATGTTTAAGTTGAGGTGAGAAATAAAATGTCTATGTATGCCAAAAACTTTATTAATTAGTTTGAACGTCGTTTTACAATTTTCACAGTTGTCTTCGCCGATATAACCTATATCACACTTTCACAGATATAATTAAATCACCTCTAGGCGTAAAATATATTCCTTACACTAGAATTCTCTTCAAAAATTAATACACGAGTGACTGCGTCACCTGGTATCTTTTGTCAACTTGTGAACGCATTCAGTAAAACTACTTTTAATGAGATAATGAAATAACACAATGTTAATTAAATACTGGCTTAAAATAATAAATTAATATATAGTTTTATATGTGTAATACAGAGGTCTATCACATCAATATATCTACTTATACATTTTCGTTTAATTTTCAACGAACTAAAAAAGTTAACAAACATCCTACGTTGTACGTAATTACACCCATTGTACCTATTGTTTGCATTAAATAATTTTTGAACTTGTTAACTCAAGTGTTTGAAAAGAACTACACAATACACCATCTATTTATATTAATATCGCATTATGTCACTTTACATCGATGGTACCGTTTATATTATTTTAGGTCAAAGAATAATAATAAATTCATGTTTCAACAGGCCGTGTTGGAGAACTAGCTACTCGGCTCAGCTGGCCAATCTGGTCACATACCTGACGTGCACGTCCCGACATGAAAAAATGATTTCACTTTATTTTGTTTTGATCTCTTGAAAAACCCGCGATTGCAAATTTATTCAATCTCACCTACATTTATATGGGTATTGTACCCAATTATCTTAATAACATAATAATGTGTGTGTGTGTGTGTAGTGACTAAGACACATATGGTTGTGTCTGCCATTATTTTGGTCGTGTCGTAACACGAACGGAATATACGTGTAGTTAAGTTTTTTCATCTCGCTCTATCTTGTAAACAAAACATGGATTGGAGTCACGAGTTTGTTACACATTAATGACGGATTGTTCGACAAAAGTTACTGAGAGAAGGATTACTGAATAAATAATCATCTTGTTAATAATATCGTCTTATAATTTATTATTTATTTATTTTATTATATTAATTGTAAAATGAATGTAAAAATTTATGTTAATGTAAAAATTTATACATATCTACTAATATAGTCTTGAACATGTTATAGATGGCGTGCGTGTTGTTGTGTAGAAAAATAATAATGTCCTGAGTTCCATATCTAGTACAACAGTTATGTAAAATTATTACATGAACTCAGTTTAGCTTCAGTACTCACGTTTTATTGCGGCTTGAATAAAGAAGAGAGAAGAAAGAAGAGTTATTATAATTAAGTACAGTTTAATGTAATGTAATCCTGTCATTGTTATGAAGTAGATAAATATTTAACTTGCCACTACTGAAATTGTCTATTTGCAGATGGACTTGGAGCCATAAAGTAATGTACATATTTTAAAACACGTGTCATGACAATAGATACAAAAGCTATTATATCAAAATAATTATTAAGACAGTGCAATATAACAGGAGGAATATGAAATAAAATAAAAGAATATTTAACCAAATTTTTATTAATTAATAAGAACAATATTAATTTCTAACAATAAATACATGACACATAATGCACTTGAAGAGGAAATATGGGCAATTACATGATATTATTAGAACATAACGACGCTCTGGACATCAGGTACAATATATTTACAGTCAGAGTCAGCTGGTGGCACGCACGAGTGTCACCACTCCTCAAGAAACTGAGTGACATTATTGTAGTAGTACAATAACATTGCTGTTATAATATATTCTACATTGTGGATGTAATACTACTTACATGCTGTTAAGAATTATAATTAAATAAGATCTGAGCATTGATTGTTTGATAACAATACATCATGTCGTAGAATCCTAGTACAGTCAATTCTAGTTTTTTTCATTAAATTGTTATAAATTAAAACTATATATATTGTCTATTTTATATTATACAAGCTGTTCTGATGCTTACACTAGCTTTGAATATCAATGCAGTATTTTTTAAAGTATTTTTGAGAATAAATACAAATAGTTCGTATGTAAATGTAAGTAAAAAAAAGTACTGAGTAAAATTTGTAAATTAAAGTAAAAGAAAGTAATGAATAAAATGAGTAAATTAAAGTAAAAAAAATACACAAATCTATCACAAACACTCCCCAGCACTACACACATACAACATTAACATATTTATATAATAATATGAGCTTTTAAAATATAGGTGACATATCTAGGCGGCACAAATGTTAGTAATTGAGGTAGCGCTGACCGGTCGTAACACATCAGATGTTGGCTCCGCTCTCATGTGAATCATCTCGCGTCACCAATTATTGAAATGAACCTGTCAAACCAGTCTGACTCTACTCTACAACTATAATACAGACATTGTTTCACGGGCAGGCGCGCCCTCTGGTGGACAGCATGGCCCACGGACATCAGTAGTTGAGGTATTACATACTAAAGAAAGTGTCCGGTGAACCGAGGCTCGCTCGGCCGCCAGTGTAACTCATATGACTAAATGTAATAAGTTTTTGCCTAAACATTTTATTAAAAGCAAATAAAATTTACATTTACCAAAATTAGATGAAAATACCTAACTTCCAACCTTTATTTGATATTGATAAAATATGGTAGTTAATATACTTTACATATGAATATAGAAAAATTGCTCTCATTGTATAACATTAATGTTATAAACAAATTCTTGCAACTTACATATATAGTCAAAAATGGTACCAATTAAAATTACAACTACAGATATATACATTAGTAGACAACTATTCTTACAAAAACTATTTTTATTAACAAATACCTTATGTTTAGCAAGCCACAACGCAGTATTGAAGGGTACGTAAATGATATGTAAATCGTGAGTACTTGCATCGTAGTCAACACACGAAAATTGTTCAAGTTTGTAATCACAACTAGCTAGCCAGCTTAATACTGCTACCCAACAGTGTATAATATAACTCTTCCGAATAAATATAATTTCGATGTACAAAATCCATAACCATATAGCTTTAGAAGTTAAGGACCTAATATATTACAGCATCATCTTATTCGTACTTGGCCAGCGTGGTAGACCTGTCACATTGCAGGAGGAGGCCCGAGCCCAGCAGTGGGACAAACAAGGGTGGCAATGATCCCAAGTTGAACAATGAAATATATGTTATTATTTATTAAAAATAATGAAAATAAATTATATTTTTGTAAGTATTTTACGAAGGTATTTTTTTAACAATCAATAAGTTATCGCTTGTTTGTAATATTATTTGATGACAGGTGGCGCTGAGGTCGTAGATAGTAAACTGCACTAACTTAGTAAAAACCTATTTTATTGCCTACTCTCGATTTGGAGACATACATATAATAATCGGTCGCGGCAGCTACGGTTTTTGTACATTACATTTATACACTGCTTTATTCATTTTTACGTAACTATAAATAAGTTGTATGTCAATTGGTAACTGCCTTTTGGTGGTACACATTACAAGCACAAATAATTGAACAGCAAAAATAAATTAATGTAAAGTCGTCTACCTAATATGTAACGACATAAACGTGTAATGGAATGGTTTATAAGAAAACCGTTGTTAATTCTCCAATGGTGTTTGTTTACTAGTTTACTGAAGATGAAAAAATTATCATTATTATGATAACTTACTGTTTGTTTGTCAATAAAATGATGTGCGGAAAAACCGTATTATGTGCGCGGCGCTAGAGGCCGGCCGGCGCGGCTCGCGGCTCGGGGCGCACGTCATGGGTCAACGAACGCTGGATTACATTATGCTCGCAGTATTAAACATACAGACGACCACAGACCTTGACCTTCTGTCGAATCGTTATGGGGAGCGAGTTCGATCTAGTGTCGTAGAGCGCGGACGACGAACCTTATGTATCGATGTGCTTGTATAGAAATTCGATTAACGGGCGGACAGATTTTTTGAATCATATTTAGTAATGTCATGTGAGTTGTGTTGTGGTTAAGTTTTTACATACTAATCATACATAATGCCATAAATTATCTCTCCTTCACTATGGGTTGACTGGCAGAGAATGCCACTAGACATTAAGTACGCCCTTTCTTAAGAACTGTGTATAGGTTTTTACATATATAAATAAATACTTATATGAAATAAAAACAGATACAAATACTGGAAGGGAGTGACCGAGCCGATTAGTAATACCGGTGAGGCAGGTCGGGTGACGACCGACCTCCGACACGTTATCAAGGTCAATATGATATCGTGACTGTGGTCACGTCCTCGCTGGACTCTCGCGAGCTGTCCGTTAAGGTGCTACTTCATCCAAATCTATATATAAAAAAACAATGTTTGTATGAGTTTGTATGTTTGCCCTTTATAGACATTGAAATGGTGGGAGATAGATCACTGATGACTTTAGCTATATGGTTTCGATTTCTTCGAAAATATTTTGGTACCAAAATGATATTAATCCGACACATAGTCGATGAGTTAATGCGTGGCGACGTGCGCCGGGTGCAGCTAGTAAATAAATGAAAATGTATGTATCCTATTAATATAATACACGAAAGTTTGTGAAAATATTTATTCCCCTTTAGGTAAAAACTACTCAACCGATGTGAATGAAATTTGTCACAGGCATAGATATTTCTGGATTCCCACGTGGGCCATTTTCTATCAACATGGCTACCACGCAAACAAACTAATTATTCAATATGACTTGACTTTGACCGTTCAACACTGAGCTTAACATTTTTATGATATCCGATGTCGTTAATACTGTTTAAATATTGTCCAGATTTAGTATTATGCGATAAGTACTTCACCGCCCGCCCTACGCTGCGTGGGCAGCCGGGCGGGCGGCTGGTGTTCAGCTGGGCGGAGGAACGAGAGGGCGGCGCGGCAGAGGGTGCGCGCGCGCCGCGGCCGAGCCCACCAATCCTGCACCGGTCCTTATCATCCACCAACCGTCAACTTATTATAATTGGTGTTTAATTCGTCAGCCGCTATCGACGCTCCATTTAGCCGTTGACACTTTCAGTTCGCGGTCCGCAGTGATTGGTCCGAGCTGACCAATTGCGTCCTGACCGAGCTACGACACTTTATAATCGTCACGTCACTATGGCACCAGTAACATCGTTCACATTTCACAGACGACGTCGAACGCGCGGAGGACGGGCGCGCGGCGCGGGCGAGCGCACGCGACTGCCGCGGCGGCGCCCGGCGCGGCGGCGTGGGAACGCTCGGAGCCGCCTCCCTCCTGCCGACGGCTGGATGAAGCATAAAACGTACCTGCGTCCAGACCCACCTGCTATTCGCAATTGAGCGTTATCGAGAGCGCACGTGACCACGAACCACGATGATGTTCGACATGAGATATCTGGTGCTAGTGGCGGCGCTGGTCGCCGTACTGCCGCGGGCCAGCGGCCGCTCCATCGAGCTGGACAAGATGATCAACAAGACCGTGTGCGCCATCGATATCAGCTTCGACGTGGACGTCGACCGCATCCCGCAACGGATCAAGCTGATCAAGTGCGCGAAGCAGACCGACCGCAGCTGCAGGGCCAACAGGATCGGCCACCGGCACTGCTGCCACCACGAGCAGATGGAGTGTGTGGAGATGCTGGACAAGGTGCTGGTGTACAACAAGAAGCAGAAGTCATCGGAGCAGATCGAGGTGTCGGTGGGGTGCGCGTGCATGATCCGCGGCGCGCACCAGGCGCACGACGTGCTGGAGCAGCTGGGCAGCTGACGACGAGCCTCCCCCGGCCGCCGCGCCCGCTGATCCTGCTCCAGCTGCTCGCTGCCAGCGCCCGCCGTCCTCGGTGTCTCCAGAGTGTGCGGGCGTGTCTCACAACTTATTGTTATTTGTTAAAGTTGGTTGTGAATAGTTACTGTTGATAGGATAGGTATTTATTATTTTTGATAGATAAGGTACGAGCTTTAATTTATTTAATTACAATTGTTTTTATAAAACATGATGCTTGAATTTGTTTTTCAACTCCCGATAATTCAGTGAAACCGCAGAGGCTAGGACAATATCGCGCCAAGCCGTCTCTATCAATTAAAACGTCTGATATTCTCTCATCTCTATATCTAATAATCTCTGTTATAATTTTTAATCGTTAATCAATTTCTGATAAGGTCGGCGACCTTACCGATTAATAGTAATTTCAGTTAAGTACCTCGTGATAACAGGCGAGCATTCGGCGCCGACAATTTTTACAGTTAGAGGCTCTCCTGAATAGCTTTAATCATTAATTGGTCGTTGTATTAACTTTCTGGAGAGTACGATTTGAACTTGTATGAGGCTGGGTTGCTACGTTGTTGCCTATGGCTAGATGCATCGAAACTAGTATTATAATGCGAAAGTTTGAGAGTGGATTGATCTTGGTTACTCCTTCACGCAAAATTCACTTCACTCTGAATGAATTATAATAATAATTAATATTTTTTATTGTACACGATAACAAAAAAAAACACAAATTTGGATGCACAGTCCAATATTGGCGGCCTCATCATTAATGCTCTTCCAGGTAACGATTTCCTAGGAATATTACAAAAATAGTAAAAAGAGAAACATACACACACACATACAGAACAATCACATTATAAATATATCACATCATTAATGAAATTTGGGAAAGAAGTAGTTAGAAGTAGTAGTACAGTGGAATAATACATGGACAAATTTTAATATGGTACCTACGACGCGAGCGAAGCCGAATACAGACACTAGTTTAGAATAGAATTTTTGTATCAATTATATAAGATCATCTTTTCATTGACATTATAATTCTACTGGTTTGAATATATTTAGTTTATAATTATATTTAGTAATTATTAACGATATTTAATGTAATTTTCTAAATGTAATTTAATTGAATAGTAGTAAATTTGGAATATGATTGTTTTGTTGCCTTACACGCTGTCGTCACTTAT
>DWJZ01006850.1:0-12630 GCA_018249125.1 Asbolis capucinus
GGTAACTTTTGGTGTTATTGATGCCTATTGGTGGCAGTGGTAGCCGGCGGTCAGGTAACCCGTCAGCTGGCTTGTCAACTTTATGCGTTAAAGAAAGGTAAGAATCAGCGTATGCAGTTTACATTGTACGTTTTCTCAATTCACATCACCATCAACTTATTAAAATTCCGCGCGCGTTCTACTTGTAAGGACGGATCTTCTTGTAAATTAGGACAGATTTAAATTAGGGTTTATTGTTGGCAAAATAGAGTACCGTTTAGCGAAGATTTTGTAAATATCAGCTCATTTACAATACATTTTAATGTACCTCACGGTAATTTATGTGTAAATTACATATTTTTTTAAATTTTATTAAATATTTCCCTTTTATTACTCGAATAGAACAAATTAGCCCGTGGACGAGCGCTTCTTTCTCCTGGCCTCTAGCTGGCCTATATAGCCTGCAGTTTTCATTCTCGCACATGTTTAAATATCAAAAAACACTGGGACATATTCATATTCATTTATTTCTTATGAAGTGCACAATAATAAAGTTTCTGCACGTTTGAGAATTCCCCAAGTTCTGGAAGGTGTCTGAAGTCTACCAATCCGCACTTGGCTAGCGTAGTTCACTATGACTGACTACAACACTGACTCACTGACTACAACCAAGGAAATCTGAAAAATTTAATAAAAACTCGCACATTTAATTTACTCGTAATATCATAACATTCCTTGTTTTCATATAAGATGGCTAGATATTAATAAACATTATAATGTTATAAAAGATTTACTAGTATTTCATGTACATGTATGTATTGTAGTCTATTATTATATTGCAGTCTTCGTGTATTCAAGTTATGGCGACAGGAAACAAACTGCTATATTTCATCCGCTATTTTAAATATTCCTCGTGTTCTAAACCCTTTTACCTATTTTTAGTAATACTGATATTTATAGTAGGTTATATTTATAGTAGGTTACTTTATACTTAATTCAGTAGTGGAATCAAATAATATTTTAGTTATAAAAGCTGTTACGAGTGGTGAGCACAGCCTTCATTTCGGATTCATGTCACTCTAGCCGTCGCTTCATGCGATTGGTTCGTCGGGTGATGTTCATCGTCTATTGGGTACGATTGTGTGTGTACCGAATGTGTACAATACCTTCGTTCAACTCTGCTCAAAACTCATACGCTTAATACATCTTTATTATATGTGTTTATTTTCAAAATGATCTTATTCGTGGAATAATCCATACTAATATTGTAAATGTGCAAGTGTGTATGTTTAACCATTTTCACGTTGAAACTGAGCGACGGATTGACGTAGTGTTTTGTGAAAATGGTAGATGAGCTAGAGAGTGACATAGGCTGTCTTTCGTCAACGCTGGCGGAATCGACGTTTTAAAATATAAAGAAATAAAATGATATACGATAATTCCAACGTTTTTTCCCAGGTATCAACTATTCAGCAAGGAGTATGTCGGCGCTCGTACTGGCAATACGCCATAACTGACAACATGGTGTGTGCGGGGAGGGGCCACCGGGACTCCTGTGCCGGGGACTCTGGGGGGCCGTTGCTGTGTCGCGATCGCAACATGAGATATTATCTTCAGGTACACACATATTACTCTAAAAGAAGCCGGCATTTTTTGCCATTTTATTTTTCAATTGTTTTTGTGAAGTTTCCACTTTTTAATTAAGTTTCTTTTTACTAACGGACTTTTGCCGCAAGCATAATTCATGCTTTTTCAGAATATTCCCATTTGTTCTAAAGCATCATCTATATGTGAAATACTTTTTATTTTATATGTTATTTCAGAAATAAATTGAGTTTTCAAAATTACCTTCGAAAATCTTATTTTAATATTTTTTTTATTCACATACACTTGATAGAATAAATAACACAGTATTATGAGATATTGTGCGTTGTTGGTGTTGTAAATTTTAATAGATTTTATATTAAACTAGCGGCCCGCCGCGGCTTCGCACGGTTATAAAATGTAGATACATATAACCTATATCACTCAGTTAAAAATATTTATAAAATCACGCGGCGCCCGCAACTGCTATGCCCTTACATTTTAAATCTGTAATATGTTCGAAAATATTTATTTAAATTACATGTTGTAAGCGGCCATACTGACAGGCCGGTTGGTCTAGTGGTTAGTGAACCTGACTGCTACGCCGAAGGTTGTGGGTTCGATTCCCACCCAGGTGAAACTTTTCTGTGATGAGCAGGAATGTTTCTTCTGTGTGCCTGGGTGTAAATATCTGTATAAGTATGTATTTAAATATATATGTATGTTTATCAGTTGTCTGAACACCATAGTACAAGCTAACGCTTAGTTTGGGATCAGACGGCCGTGTGTGTACCCAAAGATATTTATTAATTATTATTTATACAAATAAACATTAATTTTTATATATACAGATAGATTTTAAACTAAAAAAAAGTTTCAATTATTGTTTTTGTGTTTCGTAAAAACACTTTTTTTTTAAATAATTTCTTCGTCGTTGAATTCAACATTGAAGTCTGTTGATAGGGTTCAGTGGACAATGTAATTGGTTATTAAAAAGTGCATACATCACGAGAGGCGGCAGCGTGGGCGACGCAGGACGTGATTTGTGGGACCGCGTGGGCCACGCCCCTTCATTAACATGCTAATACCGATTCTGGACCGATCGGGACTCACTCATTGTTTGGTTTATTATGAAATTAACACTATAATCATGAGAATTCTGTGGTTTAATAGAATGTGGAATATTACAGAGGAGTCTGTTACCAGAAGAAAGTTGTTATTGTGACATAACTGTAACAGTTAGCCATGTAGTATCGTATACTTATTTATACGTATAGATGTCCTTTATAAAACTTTAGTACATCACTTTGCTCTGTTATCAATAATTTCTGCAGCGTTCATGATATAAGAATTTCTTTTGGTGTTTTTTTCACACGTTGGGCTACATCATCGAAGTTTTCCTACGGGTCACTAACGTTTTTAAAAGTATGTCATAGCCTATGTTCATCAGGGATAATGTAGGATACTAAAATAATTTCAAATCGGTCCAGTAATTTCGGATCCTATTCTCTTCAAACAATCATATGTTTCGTCCTTACAATATTAGTATACTGTAAGGATATAGAAATATACTTAATAGTGTTTAGGAATTCTATTAAAAATATTTTTAATATTTTGTTACCTATCTTATACTTCAGTTTAATAGTTTCGTCTTCTTGGTCGGCTTGTTGGCGACATCTGGTCAAATACCAAAAATATACCTTATTCTTGCCTCGCTCCGACGACAATGGTCATGCCCTGGGGTGTAGCCGGGTAGTGATTATACAATCACGTTATTCTGCTCATTTGTCGGTTATTTCCAACGACTACCTAACTAATCCTTACATCTAAGCCTATTTTAAGCCTAAACTGGTAATTTCATTGCATAAAAAAATTGCCTAACTTGACGCATTTTCGCACGCCTCGCCGGCCGGTGCGTCTATTCAAGGTCACTCGACTATATCCTCACTATGAATATACTACGTACTTAATTGTCGTTGGCTATTTGTATAAAAAAATCGTCGCGTGTGGCATCTCTCGGCGAGGCGGGGCAACTTCGTCGTGCGTGGTGTAATGTATGCGCGCCAGGGAGGTCCTGTGGTCGAACACGTCATCACCTTTCTCTTTTACTCGACTATCGACAATTGACCAACAGGTGCCTTATTGGGCACGGTAAAATACACAGGAAAGTTCAGTTAATTTATTCTCAAATTCACTCGGTATTTTCGTTAGTGAAATGCAATAATAAGGCCTCCTTCCTTCCTTGCTTCTTTCGGAAAAAATCAGATATTTGGTTGGCGACTCACTTCAACCAATATGCTTTATAGCAGCACGGTTAAGAATCGGCTGCAAAGATATGAGGATAATACTGTACTTATTAATGAACAAATAACACACCGAAGTCAATAACGTACATTTCAGTATTAATAATTATATTGAGTAGATAAATGCCTTTTCTGTTTTCACGCCAAACGCCAATTCAAAAAAGTTTGGGAATGACGTTTATTGTGGAAAACAGACGCCATATTTTTCTCCACCAAATATCTTTCCATACATTTTTGAACTATGGTTTGGCGGGAAGGATGACAGAAAAGACATTTGTCTCAAAAGTCTGAAGGGCAAAACATGATGAAAATAAATTCGTATCGCTGATACACTCAATATGTAGTGTACATAGTACGACAACGACGAAGAAACCGCTACGTGTTCGTAGCCAGCGTATTTCGTAGAGGCAGAGAGACTAGCGATTTGAAACTTAGTACCCCAAAGGTGGGCCTTACATCGATTGCTTTTTACGTATTGGCCGGCAACTCATTGGCGATGCGTACTGTTAGTGCTTAGTTTGGGATCAGACGGCCGTGTGTGAGTTATCCAAAGATTCTTTACTTACCTTCAGATGACCCGCTTAAATGTATCTTGCAAACGGAAAGCGATTACGAAAATTTTGCGATAATTGCTCGTACATCTCAAATTCGTTTTGCGTATCAGCTATAATCGTACTACTGAGTTAGTATCAGTTTAGTTTCCTCACAAAAAGTGCGCAGTATCATTCAGCGAGGTTTAACCAAACGATTACGTTGTAATACTATTTTTTGACGCAGCGATAGTCTGCGCTATTGTTGCTGATTGTTCGCTGTCTGCTCGCCGTTTGCTAAGATGCCGTCTGCTTTGGCTTATAGCATAAATACTGATTGCAGACAGTAATGGTTGGCGAAGGAAAGAGGGGCAGAGAGAGCGGCTTGAATTAGCATAATCTTTTTGTGTGTGGTAATAACACGGCGCGTATTTTAATTGGGCGCGATTAAATCTTAATAAATCGGTCGGTGTTCCCACAACGCGGGCCGCGGCGGCCCGCTCGCAATTACCCCGCTGGCGTTCTTGTAATTTGCCGCTGCCCTCGGGCTGGCTGCAGAAATTGCGATGTTTCAGCACCGTACCTCCGATTTTAAGCCCTTGGATCCTCACGCACTGGGACAGAATGGCGACGCGATTAAGGTTGTGAATCAGCGGTGACTTGTGAATATACTAGTTGTGAATATAATAGAGAAAATACTAGTTTCTACCCACTCGCGTTGTATGTTATTTGAATGTATTATTCCAGACTATAATCTATATCAGCACAAAATTTCATCTGGAACCGTTTAGTAGTTGTTATGTGAATGAGTAAGAAATATCCATCTATCCATCCATCTCCATCCATCTGTTTTAGAGATCCGCATCTTTTTCCTTTTTAAAAGCATTTGTTAATTTGCAATGTTTGTTAATTTGTTCGAGTCCAATTTAGCAACCACTTGCGTAACTTGTAAAAATGTAAATCATTCATACAGAATTCATATTCAATTTAAAAAAAATTGTTTGCTCACGTTGAGTCCCCTGTGCCCTATCTGGACCTCTATGCCCCTGTGACCTACCCTAGGTCCCCTGTGCCCCCCTGTGATCCAGAAGCCGGGTACGCCCATTCCAAATGCCGCCGCAGTTTTCCTGCATAGTGCGTGATAGCCTAAACATAATAGGATCAGAATCGCGTGTTTGGCTCGCGCCGTCTCCCGCGACTTCGCGGCCCCTTCAAACGCACTCCTCAATTATCAATCGTAAATTCTGATGCCAACTACATTAGCGATCCGGTACACCGTATCTTCACCGAGGCATTTCAATATTTATCCTGTCAACTCAACACTCGGTAAAACAATTTAATGAAAGCGAGACAACATTCGTTAAGATAAAATAGTAGGTATTTTTTATTTATATTCGTTTATTTTTTTCTTTTAACTTTTTATATAATGACATAATTAATATCTTTAAAAGTATTATTGACAATTTAAAAGTGCACCGGAATACTGCTAACCTAACCTAACCTAACCTTATAATATATTTTTTTCTTTATTTCTCTTAATTTATGTAGAACCGTATTTAAAATTCCATCGCAAAATATCCATCGATTATCTATATCACAATGTTTGTGGAGTATTGACCACGGACCTTAATCTCACCGACCTCATTCGAAAGTAGCCAATTACCCTAAGCGGCCGATCACTGAGCTGAACCCGATTGCGCCGGAGTGTTTCGGCAGAAAAACAACCATTCAAAACCAAAGTCACTATAACCATAGATATGTTAACTCCGTACATTTAGTCGCTTCGTACACTCAGTTTTTGATCGGCTTTGAGACGCCATCTTGTTAAACTTATATTCATATTGTTCCTACTTTACTTTTCCTTTTACAGATAATTATTATTTGATGTATGAAGCAGATAATTATTATTCGACGTATGACGTATGATAATTAAAAAAATTACTTTACCTAGAAATAATTTTATTTTATTATTCAATAAAAATATAATATTTCGTGAAATTTACATATTTTTGTATGTAAGTTTGGTATATAATTCCTTCATTTTTTATTCTATATAATTTTTTATAGTTTTTATAATTAGATTTTATAGTTTTTATTAAACTAAACTAAAACTAACTAAATAGGTTTTATCTAATTAAACACAGAATTTGGAATTTTGGACACAATATTCGACTCTTCCGAGTAACAGCGATTGAAAGACTAAATGATATGTGCCCTTATTGGCATAGTTTAGCGGACTCAATTTTAGGCCGCTCCTGGCATATCTATAGACACAACATCATTGGTTTCGGCAGAAAAACAACCGTCCAAAACCAATTTATATTGGAATGTGATATACTGAGCCCCCGGGGGCACGCGCCCGGTGCCGCGCTTTAATCACCAGCTCAACCCTGGGCCACGCCCCATCCACTCCACGCCACGCCACGCTACTGACCTTATTGTCGACCTTTCCTGACGAGTTGTTTTGCTCCGGTTCTTGACTTTGATAAGAAGTGTGCGTGTGCGTTTATTGATATTAAATTAATTTACCTTAATTCTTACTACCAACATTAAAAACGCCAATGTAGCTCTGTGTGTCTGTCTATAACCTTTTCACGCCTAAACGACTGACTCGATTTTGATGGAACTTAGTACAGAGATGGAAAAGAACTTGAGGAAAAACATAGGGGATTTTTTCGTATAAAATCCCTTGAAGGGGTTGAAATAGAGTATAACTTTGTCATTACCGAAGATATAAGCATAACATTATTTAAAATGTACTAGATGTGGTGTGAGTGTAAGAGAGGGGGGGTCGAGGCTAGGGAGGGGGAGATATGACGTGGACGTAGTAAAAAGTTGTGGATTAAAAGCGTAATTTCTTATTATACAAGTAAAGTCTAGATTTGGCTGGAAATTATAGAACAAGTGCTCGCGCCGCGCCGAACGAAGGCGATTTAGGTATCACCTAACCTCAATCCTTTCCTGACAAATCTGAAAATCGTGAGGCGACAGAAGCCATCTGGTGACAGGGCTGTGGGACTTTACCAAGGATATTACAGATATTATGGGTAATTAGATACTATTTACTATAATCAAAATATGCATCGAAAACTTCGTAAACTTTGGATCGGCAGGCCGGTTGGTCTAGTGGACAGTGAACCTGACTACTATACTGGAGGTCGTGGGTTCGATTCCCACCCAGGTCAAACTTTTCTGTGATGAGCAGTAATGTTTGTTCTGTGTATCTGGGTGTGTAATAGAAATATCTAAGTATGTATTTAAAGTATATATGTATGTTTATCAGTTATCTGATCATCATAGTACAAGGCAACGCTTACTTTGGGTTCAGATGGCCGTGTGTGAGTTGTCCAAAGATATTTATTTGTTTATTTATTTATTATTTTTTATACTTTCAAAAAACATAGATATAGAAAAAAGCGGTTAACGAAATTATTTAGATACTTATGCATAAGAAAAATCAAATGCCAATTTTTACTTAATTTAAAGCATGTGATGCTTTTTCTCAATTTAATGATTGACTTTAAAAAGACTTTAAAATGTTTATAATTTTATAAATTTTCGATGGTAATCAATTTATATTAATATTTTATTAGTATTTTATTTATATAAGGAACGATGACCTACAAGATGATGCGGAAAAAATAAAATATATATTTTGGTTTTTTCAATATGGTTTAATTACAGCAATTAGACTATGACAACGTAACCTCAGAAGCACGGACCATATAAGTCATTTTTCAACTGACCCCACCATTTTCCAAAATCAATAATCATACCTAATTATAGCAAAACAGTAAAGGCGTAACTGTTAAGAGTCACATATAAAATTGCGGGTCTACTGTTTTCCTATGATAATTATTTAAAATAACGTATTAATTACGCCCTTAAAGTTTTCAAAAGTTAACTCTTTAGAGTAATTTATAAAATTAAGCCCTTATTGTTTTCCTATAATAATTATTTAGAGTAACGTATAAAGTTACGCCCTTAATGATTTCGAAAGTTAACTCTTTAGAGTAACTTATTCAGTTACGCCCTAATTGTTTTCCGTAGTTGAAATGACGCGGGCAAAGTCGCGACGGGAATCTAGCGAAACCTTATAGTTAGACTTAGGTATTTCTGTTTTAATACAGCAGATCTTTCGGTAGACATCGATATCTCGGCCCGCACTACTCGTTCATTCCTACCATTCTCCGACCTTAAGTTTGACCTTTCTCACCACCTTGCAGATCTAATTCTCATAACTTCTTACCTACTTATCGTTATTATCAACTGTTTATGTTATCCTAGTAGTTAGTTGATATTTAATTGAGTATTATGCAAGATTATTTTGTTCACAGGCAAATAGTTAATCGTTTAACATAATCGGAATTAACTTAATCGGAATAATATTCATTATCAACCTAATCGAATTCCATTAAATACGCAGTACTTATTAGAGACTAAAAATTTCTTTCGCTTTGTTTAGGAAGAAGAGTTGGCCAGTGGTTACAGAGTTGCCATACTAATTTTCACCTATTATACCTCGGGAACAAAGCAGTTTACTGAAAGAAAATATATCCTATAACCATTTTCCGTGCATAAACTACAAACATGCTAAATTTCATATTAATTGGTCCATTGGTTTCGGAGTCGCCATACTAATTTTAACCTGTTATCCTGCGGGAACAAAGCCATTTCCTGGGATAAAACAGAGATATAAAAAATACGGTCCAGTAAAAATTATCACACGTGTGGTATAATTTCTTTTTAAAACGTGGCAATTATAAATTAACTTATAAACAACACATAAATATTAACGAGCTGTTCCGTACTAAAATTGTGTCAAAGTTGAAGCATTGTTAGCGGAGGTTTCTCTTCTCGACTGAATCCGCTGCAGCACATTAAACATCGTAAGGAAGTACCAAACCCCCTGTCTACATAACACTACTGAACTCTATAAGTAAAACTGTTTGCTTATTAATAACATAAATATCTCCCTTTAAATAACAAGGTTATTCATATTATAGTAGTTCGAATAATAAAACATCAGCGTAGGGTATCGTTTACCAACACATTTTTTATCCTTAACTATATACTCCATCAACTTAAATTAATGTTAAACTTTTAGTTAAACAAAAATTTGTCTTTTCATTGTTCTTGGTATAAAAGTGTTTGCACAAAATCGATATTGAAGCGCGACTAATCGGCAGTAATCGGCTGTAATCGACTGGCGTCGCCTTTCGTCGCGAGAGCTTCTAATAAATTATTTAATCTGTTCCTCGTATTCACGATAAATTGGCGGCAAAAAATTGGTATAGGACAGATGTAACTAGTAGGGATGGCACCTTCTGTTTTCTACTATATACGAGTATCAATACTTGTAATAAAACTGTAACAGGGTAAAATCTTTACATTAAATACTTTTTGATATAGACACAAAAACATTTGTTTTTTTATTTATTGTCTGTCTGTTCGAGTTTCACGCGAAAACAACTGGATAGATTTAGACAAAATTTACCATAATTGTAGTTTAAAACTTAAGATTGGTTATAGGGTATATTTAACCCTATGAAATGGCTTTTTACCCGCAGGAAAACAGAACAACATTTTTTTTCTAATAACTGGTCCTTCTAAACCGAAACGAGGGCAGTTTCTAGTCCGAATATATTCGTGTCTGAAAAAAAATCTAACATAAATATTCGGGTGATTTCGGATGCTATCCGATGAGCTTTTTTTGATGAGATTTTTAGTTAGAAAAACATCTTTAAATTTGTAACAGTTGTTTTTTGAAAGTAACGAATAATTCTAAATACCACATTCTAAATACCTAAATGTATTTGGTATACTCGTAGATGTATTTAGTCATATTTATTGATATTGGGATAAAACGAATCATATTAACATCCTTATAATGTTATATCCTTAGATGTGATCGCATTACAGTGAGATTTTTTAATTTTTTGTAATTTTTGAAACACCATAACTTTTGTGAATTTTATAGCATAAGTTTCTAACATATTATAATCTGATTATTTTTTGTAGCTTTTTGATAATTTTATTGTATTTCCATAATTCATAATTTTCTACAGTATATAATTAATGGAGGAATATAATATATATTCCTGCTTAAAGTTCACTGGCATAAGATGCAAACAAACAGAATGATTTGATTGTGATGATATTAAAACAATAACATAATTAACAACTCCAGTGGAGAATGAACTTTATAGACTGCAAACCGACTGACAAATTGATTGACAGACTTAGCGAAACTAAGAGATTATTAATTTTTCTACAGAACCCTCAAAACTAAAACGATTACCTCAAACGAACATTCCACTTGTTACACAAATAAAACTATATACGTACTCTTAATAAAAAACGCTACTAGTTAAATATTAGTCAGAATAGATAACGTTAAAAAACTACAAAATACCTAGTATTTACTAATGAGGACTTGCAAAAAATATCAGGTGTAAATAAAAAATTGTTATTTTTTGGCAAATTACAGCATTGTCATAGTGAGTGGCGAATCGATTGGCTGATTCCCGTGACGGTAGACTGTCGTTGTCACAGCCGAGAGCTTTCCCACGGCGCAGGCGCCGCTATCCGGATGGCAACTGTGTCCAATACTCGTGGTGATGTACCAATAAATAATACATACTTGGTTCGAGAACCATCCTAGTATCTGATACTAGCTTAACGAGAACATGTTAAAGACAACTCAGCTTTGATTTATTTTAAGGTAAAATTTATAATTTTAATTAATCATGAAAAAAAATAGTGTATTGTGCCCTACATTGCGAAGTCTGATGAAATTTTAACTAACTTTTGAGATATCTATCAATAAGTAATTTAAAAACTATAAAATATCTGTGTATTTTTACTTATTTACAGAAGTAGCAAATAGGTAAGATCAATAGATAACATTTATATTTGATATTAAACTACAAGCAATGGTGTGTTCTCACGGAATAGTTGAAATAGGTTTTCAGGCTTACAGATAAAAGACATGACTGTGTACCAACTTAATTAAAATCTTTTCACTCTTGACTTGAAGACATTTAAGTTATCAATCAATCAAACAGGAATACCGACGCCGGCAACTTATTCCAATCCTTCACGGTACGAAAGATAAAAGACGAGGCGAAACGCGATGTTCGTACGGCGCCCGCCGTGCGTCGGCTCGTTTGGTAAGTAGATCTTATTCTGGTCTAGTGTTTTTGAAGTTAAAACCTGTGGATGAGGTAGTTGTATAGTGGAGTAGGTTCCACGAGAACCTATTCACACGTAAAACCTAGTACAAAATAATAACAGCTATAAATAAAATGTGTTCTTCTAATACGTGTTGGCGATTGAACGAACGGACGCTCGGGTCAAATCGGCAAATATGGGTCGTCTGAGTGCACGCCCCCGCATTAACGGTCGTCGCTGTATAATCTGTGATGTTTGTTCCTTTGCGATCGTAATTCGATTTTACGAACTTTTCGTTATCACTTTGCATCGAATTATCTATGAGTACATTCGAGGACAATATTTCAAGCCGTTAAATTAATACAATGCTGTTAAAAATTTACAAACGTACTTAGAACCAGACATTTTGCGACAGTTAATCAAGTTAAAACACAGAGAGCGCGGTCAGTAGGAGAACGACTGAACTCTAGTAACATATTATATGTACTTGAGGGCTCCGTGTTTCGGACGACATACGTAACGACGTAAACTCGTCGGTACTGACCGAACGACTTAACGATACGTCAATAGCATTCGTTCAGAGTTATCGGATTTGAAAGAAAAAATCATCGACACTTGGATCGGGCTAAACCCAAAAACTAATGAGAATATAATTTATTTATTTACAATAGACGTATGTATATAGAAAATAATTAAAAATATAACTTAGCGCCCGATAATATTATATAAACATAAAGAAGTAAATACCTCATCATTATTTAAGTTTTTTGTATTTTTTAAAACGGACTCGTATATGCTATAGCAAGGTCACAAATAAAAGGGTTATTTGTTTCTTCCTTTCTTTCTTCTTCTATACTTGACGTGTATATGGATATTTCTAATTAACGAGTAATATTGTCTCTTCCCTCACGTTATTGTACACCTGAGATTTTTTCTGGCATCGAGCAAATAGTTTTTAGCAAGAAATAAATATTGCCACTCTTTCTGCAAACAGACAGAAAAAATACAGCGTGTATCGTGTATTAATACTTTGTAATCTGTATTTCTCATAAAGGATTAAT
>DWJZ01006851.1:0-12630 GCA_018249125.1 Asbolis capucinus
AATGAGAATTTAAACTATATTTGTTAGAAAATTTACTCAAAGAAACCGAAACACGTTCTATTGAAAATAAATATACGTAATACGTACGAAAAATATTTTATTACTAACTTATTATTAATTATTTAAATATATAAAAAATAGGTTTATATTTTTTTCTACGTAAGGATGTATATAGAATTTGCTAATTAAAGTATAATTAGCTAAATTACACGGGTAGAAATGAACAAACAATCGTATTTGAAATCTAAAAGGTGTCATTTGTAAAAACATTAAGTAACATGTTGTATCCTATTCTTTGAAACTGCAAGCAAAAAAATTATCAGAATAAAAAAATATATCGATTATGAGACATCGAATAACGTGAAAACGCTTATCGATTTAAAAGTAATCTAAGTATCTATTAAAACATAATTAATTGTCAATTCTCATCACTATATGTATTTGTATATCCCGTAATTATTATAATTATACAACAATATAAATAATAAGCCAGGATTGGATCTAGAATCAGTGGCTATGGAATCACGGCCGACTAAGGCGCAATCGTCCGTTCAGAAGATATATCAAACCCGTTGCGCATGGAAACAATGATGGACGAGTTCGCACCTCGGTTCGTGCGTTCCTAATTAAGACGACATGCGTTCGCGCTGTCGCTATTTCTTCGCGCGTTTAATACGCTATCTTACTAATTTTACCTCTTGAACACGCGTATAAATTAATTAATTGTAAGCTAACTTCTGCTCATAATCAAGGATATGTTTGATGGCATCGAATATATATAGGGTGAATGTTTGTGAGTTTGTTTGTCCTTTATAGACTCTGAAATGGAGATAGACCACTAATGTCGTTGGCATAACATAAAGTCAACATGGAGAAGTGCAAAAAGCCACGTGTTTATACAAAAAAGCATTGGGAAGACATTAAAACAAACTAAAAATATTACACACACTGACACCATATATTTGACACACACTGATATGTTGCAATTTTAGTACCGTCAACAAAAAAATATTTATATTAGAATTACGCTTGAATTTCAACCATGAAAGGATCTCTAATGCTTTTAATTGAGCTGAGTTTCCAACCGCGTAATTATATAGAGAAAGAGAGTAAAGGTTAACTGATTTTGATGGAGATTTTCATGACTAAAGTCGCAGTAAGATTTGATGCTCACAATTCCCTATGATGTAAATGTAGAAAGTTATTTACGACCAACGTCTTGATTTTATCCATAGAACACTTTAACAATGTCATAACAATAACGAGACGTCGTGAAATGCACGTCCCTTATTTCTGTCTTCGGTATGTGCTCATTAAAACTGGTGTGTTCGTCGATGTTGTTGCGCTCGCTCGCTTTTCCGCTAACTTTTGGGTGGTAGGATGATGGACGATGTCGGTGGTCATATATCATTGCGGTAATATATATCGCTGTGTGTCGAGTGTCGCCATTAACGCATACGTGCAATTGCGCGTGCGCTCGCGGTCTATCGCGAATGCTGTACGAGCGTCTCACAAATCGACGCGCGCGACCGCGGCTAAACGCGCATAAATCTTATTAATGGCATTCTTATTTTCGTCCTCCCTCGATCTCATACAATCCTTAGAACGTACATCACGAATGACGCCTCGCCTTTGTTGAATGTCCCAGCGTTTAACGACGTAAGTCCGGCTTAAGTATAAAGTTTGATTGGGAATCGCTCAATCAAATGAGTATTGTAAATTATAGCCGCTTGGGTGGTCTTATCTCGTGTCAAAAGTGTTACGAGTGCTGGGTCAGATGGAGCATTCCTTTTTTACGTTGCGCAAGATATGATGGCAAATTGTCAATCGAGCTAGCGTCGAGTTGGGCTTCGAACACAAAAAGTGAGAGGCCACTCTGTTTGAAGCTACGTCTCAACTTACAGCCAAAGATTTGTTGTTTCCGTTCTCGCCGCCTCAATGACTACCATTTTATGTCGATTAGGAGATAGTGTTACACGCGCCCGGGCGCCCGCTACCGACACTAGTTTTTGTGACACTCCTTTCTGCTTACAACGGGTTTATTATCTCTGATCATTTTTTGTTAGCGGCTTTTTACTTTTCTATTTCAGTGCTATGTTCTTCTGGTTCTTGTTAATTATTTACTTCTGTTATGTTGATAAAAACTCCCCTGCTTCCGTAACAACGATACGTGGAAACCGCATTGGCATAAGAGCGTCATAAAGCCCCTTACGTCCTTCAAGCAACCACAAATAATTTTACTAACACTAAACAAAACATACACCTTTACAGAAATGTCTGCCCATTCATCTTTCTCCAACGGGAGACATTAAAGAATGTCTCCGTTAAGAAGGGGAAGGGGCGAAATAGCTTAAAGTCATAGTCGTATGGAACGAGAGGCACCTTGGGCTTGTTTTTGTTGGAGAATTTCGAGAAATGACACGCGATTTTCATCTCTATTGTCGTTTAAGATGGGTACGTTTTATACCTTTTTTTATTATAAATATATACTTATTATTGCTGACGCCGTATTTTCGTAGGGGAATGTAAATATAAGCGGAAATAACCCTCACGAGTGGAAACTGCGGTGTAAAGAAATGTTATCGATTTAGGGATCAAAAGAGAATAATATGTCCTTGGAATGAAGTAGGTAATAAGAAACAACGAAAATATCTTTGGCATTAGGTTATGAAAAAGAAATTGTTCGGTATTTTGCTTAACCTTTTGTTATATTGGGCGGTTTAAAACCTTTCTTCAAGATTCAATATATAATTATGCAAGATTTAAATATTGTTAAATAGGTAGATATAGTTCTTTCTAAATTAATGAGAATCTCTCCAGCATCTTCATGCTTTTTATGATAAGATAGACGGCTCTTTGTTTTAAGTTATTCATATACCTACTTCCTGGCTTATATTTTTAGCCTTATCTATATAATTATTCGCGATAATTCGCGATAACCTCGCCTCTAATGAGCAAAAGACCATTGGTTCCGGAGTCGGTCGGCGATAATTTCAACTCGACCAAGTAATTGTCGAATAATTGCGCTAATGTGAAAATATACGCTTTAACAGAACAATAGAACGAGGAAGTCGATACTGCCAATATAACATTAAAAATATTTGCTTAATGAGTGGCAAGCTTCACGCCTACATCGAGTGCGTCGTAAAATTTATTTTACGAACAGAAGGCATTTTATTTTTATATTCAGGTATTGCGGAGACCGTGCCCAGAGTTATTGACATTTTTTGAGTTGGACTTGGAGTCCAAGTTGGAGATTTTCGTGATGAAACTGAAATATTTCAGTATTTACTTGGTCTGACCCTAAGATTATTGTATTTAGTGCAACACTGAAAATATGTCTGGATTTAGGTGCATTGCTTATTTCTTCTTTCACTTGTATAATTATAAAATAAGTCTAAATATATACCGACCTTTACTTTCGTGTTCCGTAATACTCATTAGACCCCTGCAAGTCTCTTCAAGACCCACATATTTTTATATTCTATATTTTCATGGGTTTGCCTGCGAAATCCATGATCAAGTGACTCCGTGTTAACCTGAAACGTGTTTGGTAATATGATGATAAGCGAGTTTGGAACGTAAGTATACGAAGGAGCTTCGTTTGTCGCAGGCGGATGTTCCCGACGGTGCGCGTGTCGTTCGCGGGCTGCCGCGCGGAGGCGCGCTACGCCGTGCTGCTGGACGTGGTGCCGGTGGACGGCAAGCGGTACCGCTACGCGTACCACCGCTCCTCCTGGCTAGTGGCCGGCAAGGCGGACCCCCCCGCGCCCGCGCGCCTCTACCCGCACCCCGACTCGCCCTTCGCCGGCGACCAGCTGCGCAAGCAGGTCGTCTCCTTCGAAAAAGTCAAGCTCACGAACAACGAAATGGACAAGAACGGACAGGTGATAGATGAATTTAATTTGGAAATTAAGCGTTATGATGTGCTTTATCAGATTTAAGGAAATATTCGTAAGAAGAAACATCTTCGTAATATTTTAATAATAAATATCTTTGGACAGCTCACACAGCCATCTGACTCCAAACTAAGCATTAGCTTGTACTATGGTGATCAGATAACTGATAAACATACATATATAATTTTTACACCCAGACATACAGAGCAAACATTCCTGCTCATGACAGAAAAGTTTGACCTGGGTGGGAATCGAACCCACGACCTTCGGTGTAGCAGTAAAGTTCACTAACCACTAGACCAACCGGCCTGTCATTTACTTTACGGCCTGCTTAATACATTGGGTTGTTTTCAAAGAATCATTATATTTTGCCTACCATAATCTTTATTGCTCTAGTAGATATTTGTCTCGGATTACTATTATCTCGATAATACCCTGATATTTTTTTTTCTTTAGTTGGTGTTGAACTCGATGCATAAATATCAACCACGCATACATTTGGTGCTTCGCCGCGAGGGCGCCATCAACGCCCCTATCACCGACCTAGAACAGGAGGAGTTCAAGACGTTCATTTTCCCGGAGTGCGTGTTCACTGCAGTCACAGCATACCAGAATCAGCTGGTGAGTTTTGAATTTCGAACGATCGACATTCTACACACTATCGATATGCACATAAATAAGTCTTAACAACGTACACGACGTTTTATTGGCACCAATAGACCTATTCTCGCTTGTATCATTTGATTTCTAAAATAGATCAGAAGACTAAGCGTTTGAAATCGCACCGTGTTGTCGGCTGACTATCGAGGGGTTCTATTTCTGTGCCACTAATTGCATCTCGTCGAAAGGTATGTCCAGTGTGAACAAAGGGAGGTAGCACATAATTTTTTGTCTATCGAGCGGCCACACGCGGTCGCTGTTGATGACGGACGGACGGCCGACGGGTGATGGGTGCTCGACGGTGACGATTTAAGTTTTCACCCGAGCTAAATATAAAACTTATGTCCGACCATTGTCTTCGATGTTGCATTGTTTACTAAAGTTATTTGTTTAACTGGAGAAAGTAAGGCCAATTTTGAGAGTGTTATTTGTCATGCAGACGGATCTTGATCGTTGGTTACCTAACAGTTTCTATTAGCTAAAATTCATTTAATTTTTTCCAAATTAATCAATGCCAATTCATCCACTATCTTCCAGGTCTATCGGTTCGTCAGAAACCCAAAATATTTTTTGAAAAATTTAAGATTCTACTACGAATAACCCCATCCTCCGTCAGACTATTCGCAAACGTTCGTGCAAGTTGTGAGACGGGTGTAACAAACTGTGCGCTTAGATTTAGCCTCTCGCTGGTCTAGTTTTATCCTCTCTAGTAGCAGTTTTTGGGGTTCATAAAGTTAGGTACAGCAGTGCCTGAGTCTATCTGTAGCCCGCTCCGTTGATTCTGCATGCGCTCGTCCACGGCGTGTGCTACGACCAATTAATTCTCCGTCACACAAGCGTTTAGGCTTCTCCTAGCTAGTTCCATCCTTTCTCGTAGTGTTTGGACACTTGATGCACCAAATAGCGCTTTTGGAATAAGCTAAGCTGTTTTTTGTTTTTTTTTTATTAGCTTAGATGGTTTGATTGTTGTTTCGTTTACATATTTTTTTTGTAAAGCATTTTTAACAGTATGAAAAGTTTGCGGTATGAGTTAATTTTAAGCATATATAAGCCTTATTAATGTCAAGATCAAGGTATATTATTATACTTTTGACTATTTTCACTAAGTATATTACTACGTTTAAAAATAAAGTCCTTTTCTTAATATTTAATTTATTGATCTTGTTCATTAAATCATTTTATAGATTTTTTAAATCTTAACACTCCCTGTTAAGTGCAAAATCTTCACAGGAACCTTCTTTTACCCTTCCTTAATGAAGTATGTTATATTTTCTTTCCCTTTCTTCCTTTTCGTTCCTTCGCACCCCGCTCAGCCCACCCGCATTCGCCCGTGTCTTCTCGCCACGGCCAATTAATTCTATGTCACACGCGTTCGGGCGCCACAGCTCCTCATTTTGTTTCTCCACGCAGTAATTAGGACGTTTTGAGGTTCATAAAGGAAACGTTACTTTATATCGACAACGCGCAACATAAATCTTCATTCCCGGTCGCCGCTAATTGTCTGTTTGGGTTACTGTACCAGTTTGGGTGTAGTTTTTGTGTTAATCAGAAGTTTATCGATTTTTGGTGATACAGGATTAGATATTGATAAGGCAGGGAATCTTTCTATTCTTTAATATTAACCATGATATCGTTACTAATTTGTTTTAATATTGAGAAAAATTTATTCTATACATTGATTTGGTATGACTTTGAAATGCTGTGCCAAGTTACATCAAAATCTATGCATGAGATTGAAACACGTAATAAAAAATCGAGAACTATTTCGTTATTTGACTTTATTGTCTCGTTATTTGAAAAAAAATACTGTTAAACTTTAACATAAGTAAAATACATAGTTAATGTTATCATAAATAAAAAGGTTTTAGCTCTTTAAAATAATTATCTCATATCATAATAATATATGTATGTACATATTTGCAATAAAGTTCATTTTCTTTTATAAAAAATATATCAATAATTAAAATATCTTAGCTAAATTTCACAATTCCTGAATTCCATTCCATTTCCAAATGGATAAATTTAGGTTCACAGGCCTAATAAAAAAGGTATGAGCTCTTTAAAATAATTCTCTAATATCATAATAATATATATGTATGTACATATTTGTAATAAAGTTCATTTTCTTTTATAAAAATATATTAATACTTTAAATATCTTAGCTAAATTTCACAATTCATGAATTCCATTCCATTTCCAAATGGATAAATTTAGGTTCACAGGCCTAATATTAGCTTCATTTCTAATACAATTGCGCAGTATATTAGGCTGCGAGGACAGCCGTGCATTAGCCCCTTGAGCCTTACTATTGATATCTATTGATTCTAACGACCCAGGAGATTTATTACTTAGCCTGGGTAATGCACTTACAAACTATGATAGAGGGCCGTACTGTATCCACCTACCATTTTAGAAAGAACGTTTATAGTTATGAATATGCGAGTGTTTATTTCGTTCCGTGTGTAGTGGTTTTTGGGGCGTACAATAGATGGCGGTACTTGTATTAAAGTTTTAAAATCTTCGAAGAGGGATCCCGTGTTCCATTGGTCTAAGGCGGCATCTTCACACATTTATGGATTTTTGTTATTTATTTATAAACGTAAGGGAATACTTGACGGATATAAGTAGTTATATGTATCATAATTCATATGAGAAATTTTAAACAACAGTAAAAATATAATTAACTTGTTGAAAATAGCATAGGGAGTCGACTTTTTATTTGAACTGCGTACCTATTTATTTCATAGACGTACTGCTCTCTCCGTTAATATAGCATTGTAATGATCAAAGAATTTTTAGAAATCTGTAGTCAGTAGTAGTATTAGTAGTAGTCGCTTATTCGTTACAAATATACAAAATTGCAAACCATTCCACATTATATTATTATATATATACATGGATATATATATATATCCATATATATACATATATGTATATATATATATATATACATGGACAAGTGCAGATATGCTGCCGAAAATTCCATATTTTACAAAACTACCAACAAATAATTTAAGTTTTACCTCCATTTTACAATTGACAGAATATTCCAAACAAGTGGAATTTCAGCTGCATATTACTGCACTCCACGTCAATTCCACTCATTCATTGTCAATTCACGTCATTTGACATGCAAGATTATGTGTCATAAAACGTAAGGATATATATTTTAAAATGCTTCAGTTAACTACCTTAAAATGTAAAGAACGATATCGGGAATCTCATCGCGACAAGCGCGCGCAACCCGATTTGGCTGACGTCACAATTCTGACAGCTAAAACATTTGTCGAACGCCAGAGATAGTGTCACAGATAACGCATCCCTTGTAACAATAAGAACACACTTAGCATGTTTGCACCTGCGCGCCCATATCTTAAAATATTACAAGCATTTCTTTATATACCTAAACGGGTTCTAAACGGCATCATTGGAAAATTGGAAGCTAATGATTTTTGGGTCAAGGAATAGATTAATTGATATATTACTGTATCTTTTTTATAGCTATATAACACAAGCAACATTTTTTATAATACAAGCCTGTTACCTACGATATTGATAAGTACCTATAGGTAGGCAAATAAATTCAGTTTTATATAATTTCATCTTCAAACAACTGGAACTACAGAAAGGCATTGTAGCTTAGTTGCTAATGAAGCCTACGAAGCAAGGAGTGTAAGGTTCGATTTCCGGCCACGGCTGGTACCTATATGACAGATGATTGCTAGTTCTCGGGACGCGTCATCTATCCTTACAACGATCACGCCCGCAGTTATACGCTAGTTCCAACGCAAGTCAGATTACAAGCAATTCAACCTTAACCCTTAAAACAAACTTATGGATATAAAAACAAAAATGTCGCCCTTCCATTCATTTCACGCGATGTTTGTTAAATCGATTCAAAACGAAACATCATTATTGGTGCTTTATCACCTGATGCTGATATAAGACGAGATAAAATCGTGGGGAAAAAAATATGAATAGTATTTTTTGTGCTGGCAACTCGGTGAGACGCTGCGTCGCCTGGCGCGCCGCGGGGCGGTTTCCCGGGAAAGTGGGACCTTCAATATCACATCGACATTTTTACACCCACAACGGTGTTATGGCTTTCGTTTTGTTTGGAATTTAACAATCCTTTGTCTGGAATTCGAGTCGCAGCGAGGTGACAATGTTTGTTATAGTTTACCCATTCTCTATGCACACAATACGTTTTTTAATAGCCGATGACTTGTGAATTTTGGTGATTGATTGGTCCTTCGAGTGTCTCGTGGATGGCAACCTGCCGGGATGTTGGGAGAATGTATAAATTATTGCAAAAAGTCATAACGGATTTTATTCCTGTATGGCGGATGGTATTAACATAGCAACCCATAACTTTACCACTACTGGCTTTCTTCACTCACAATGTGAAAATAATTAAAAAAAAGTGAAAAAAGTGAAGCATATATATAGATAGAGTATTAAATATATTATAGATATATTAAGATAGAGTATTAAAATAAGTCATGGTACTCATTTATATACAATACAATACATAAAAAAATACATTCTACATACATACAAATACAGATCATAAACACAATAATTTGGACCGTTAGTGTATTGTATTAATCTGATTATTGTAAAATATTTTTTCTTTCTTTCTTTGAACTTTACTTATATTATAAAAGCGAATTGTGAGAATGAACAGAAAGATCGATGTTTATTACTCTTTCACGCAAAATCATCTGAACTAATCTTAATGAAATTTAGCATAGGGATAGATTATACTGTAAATATCACATAGACTTCTCATCAATGTACCACACTCCAAGCCGCGTGTGTACCTTAGTACCACATAACCCGAAACAGCATTCATCTGTCACTTACAGGATCACTTCGACTGAAAACTACATATATAAATATAGTTATAAATAAATAATGAATATCTTTAGATAACTCACACACGGCCGTCTGAGTCCAAACTAAGCGTAAGCTTGTACTATGGAGACAACTGATAAAAATACTTATAGATATATTTTTTAATACATTATATAGATATTTACACCCAGACACACAGAACAAATATTCCAGGTCATCACAGAAAAGTTTAACCTGGGTGGGAATCGAACCCACGACCGTTTAGCAGTCAGGTTCACTAACCACTAGACCAACCGGCCTGTCAATTGAAACGACCTACCAAAATTAGCAGATTTATCATCAATTTGTCGATGCCACAGACTCACAAAATCAGATCCGTTGACAAATAATAAAAGATCATATTCAAAAACGAAATGGAGAGAAAAAGAAGTGTGACACCTGACCGCAGCCATTTTGGTTTGTGAAATATGTTTATATGTGATGTTCTTTGTTATTGAAATAGTGTTTGACTTACTCCTTTATTCGATTATTCCGAAGCACAACTCGTTTGTGCTTCGAATAGAGGATAGGAGATTTTATAATATTGATTGTTGATACTGAGAAATGAGTTATAAATTTCAATTAAGCACCTATTGAATGTGTTTACGTAGCTTCGTACGGTGGTTGGGCAGTTATGTCTGTGATTATCTCCTCAAACGATGGCGTGGCTAACGAAAATACTGACACTGAAAATACTGGTTCTTCTGAATTAAGTTTATTTACGGATTACTCACAGGAATCAAGAATCGTAAATAATTTATTATATAAATAGGAAGTATTAAATAAATATAATTTATATGTAATTACATTCTTTTAAGGGATTTTTTACTGAGATACTGCGTCTATTATATGATCCTGGTATTACAAAAGATTCCCTGCGAAGGACTGGGATAAGCTACCCGCGTCAGTTTCCCCATTCGATTACAATATAAATGTCTTCAAATCAAGACTGAATAGGCTTTTGCTAAATTAGCGCACCTTACCGCCTAAACAACATCGCGGTTTACTATGGCGGGTGGTGTGGTTATGCACTTATTTATAGAATTTTCAAAAGATGTGCCGAGGAGTTTCTTGCGCTGTTTCTTCTCCTCTTTATTATGTCACCTTTCCGAAATAGTGGTAGATTCAAAAAAATGAGTGCATAAGTGTATTGAAAATACCTACATGGAATAAATGTTTTTGTTGTACTTTGACTTTTGACTTTGACTTAAACAAATATCTATCTGCCAAATAAATACCTCGGTCAGGAATCAAACCTGAAGTGTTTTGTAGTAGCATGTCGCATCATCCATTCATTTATCACAAATCATACCAGTCCGATAACACGAAAAGGACATAACTCAAAAACACAAGAAGTCAACGTACTTGCTCATGAGAAGATTTAAAATAATTTAACATTAAATTATTTATTGATGGTGCGTCTCGCTCTTCCCACCGGTGGGCCTGGACGGAGGGTTAGCGTGATCTCTTTCCCTCCGCCATCGATCACGCGAGGTGTGACGTCACGCAGAGCCGTCGTGTGCGGCCGTCTGAATTTATTGCGTCTGCGCACCCAGCCACTGTACCACTACGTTTTATTATACTTTCCACTAAGTTTTTAATTATTCTGGCAACATATCTCATTAATACGAGCAATAGTTAATTATATACATATATTTATTTATTTATAGATACTAATATTTTAAAGAAGAAAGATTTTAATGTTTGTTTCTTTGAGGAGAATAGGCTCCGAACTAGTGGGCCGATTTGAAATAAACTTTTACCATTAGAATCTTACATTATCCCTCATGAAAAATGGGCTGAAAGTGTTTCCAAAAACGCTAGGGGTCCGTATTAAAAGTTCGATAACGTAACCCAACGTTGAGATTGAAAAGGTACCTTGAGTGGTGTTCATACAAATTTAATGATGGCATTAAATTGGTTATTTACTTAGATTGGTTTTAGGTAACTACATACTTGTTGAATCTTGTTATAATATTTTGTAATAGATAACGGTCACGTGGAGCATATATTACATCACTCACACATAGAGATATTCCCAGACTTAGACTTTAAAATTCACCATTATTCTACGGTCTATGGAACCAAAAATATTGTTTACTTTCACCTATACTAAATCTGTGTATGTACTTTAGTAATACTTTGTGTATGTCTTCACCAAATCAAGTAGGCAGATGTCTTTCAAAATTGCCATGTGTCAATACCCGTTGTTATTTTTGTCACATCAAAAACTAAATGATTTTACGAATTATTTGCCCATAAAATGTGGCAGATTGCCTATTCTTTAATACTAAGAATTTTCAGCCAAAATTACGGACATGAGTGTAAACTGGATTTGATACTTACAGTGGGACCTATAAGGGCTCCAATAGCACGACTGAGTACGGAGACTGAGATAATAAACTGATAGAAATTGATAATAATACAGTTGAGGGTATTATTTCATGTCCAAAGAAACTAGAAGCTGGGAAACCTTGAAGCATAGAAAATTGAAGCATAAGAAACTTGAGGCATAGGAAACTTGAAGCATAGGAAACTTGAGGCATAGGAAGCTTGAAGCATAGGAAACTGGAGGCATAAGAAACTTGAGGCATAGGAAACTTGAAGCTTAGGAAACTGGAGGCATAGAAAACTTGAAGCATAGGAAACTTGAAGCATAGGAAACTGGAGGCATAGGAAACTTGAGGCATAGGAAACTTGAAGCTTAGGAAACTGGAGGTATAGGAAACTTGAAGCTTAGGAAGCTTGAACAAACAATAATGCATAAATGTGGATGGCCCGTTTAGTTATAAAGATTGCTACGGAGATTGCTGAGGATTTGTACAACCTATATACGATTTCATTCATATTTTCCATAGGCTCGATTAGGGAGAGTTTGGATTTCATCGAGATGCTGAACGAAGACGAAGGCTTGTAGATTTTGTTGTGGTAAATAATGTTGCTAAAGATTTTGTTATTAAATTAAACGTTGAAAGTTAAAGCCTTTCCTTAGTTCATTCAGAACCTTTAACTGTTAAATTACTAGATTTGAGTAATATGGAACAAGAATTCGTTGGCTTATGAATCGAATCAGGTTGGAATACTGTATACAGTTATTTAGAAATTCTGTTTCACGCAGTAAAAAAATATCAACACATCGACAATGTTTTACAAGCTTTTATTTAACTTGCAGTGT
>DWJZ01006852.1:0-12630 GCA_018249125.1 Asbolis capucinus
CTGTGATGAGCAGGAATGTTTGTTCTGTGTGTCTGGGTGTAAATATCCATATAAGTATGTATTTTAAATATATATATTTATGTTAATCAGTTTTCTGATCACCATAGTACAAGCTGAAGCTTAGTTTGGTTTCATGGCCGTGTGTGAGTTGTCCAAAGATATTTATATATTTATATTATACCACTTCTGGACGGGTAATAGAAGAAGAAGAATAAAGAGGATGACTGAGGGATGTGGAGTAAAACAGGAAAACTGGCTCCTAAACCGTGAATTGTTTAGCGACTGATGTTAGCAAAAGGGCGGTAGCTAGCCAGGAGGTTTCACAGAAATAAATACTTTTCACACCCACATATTTTCCTCACAAATTCTCTTGAATTCTAATCAATTCAAAGCCAGTCATGGCTTGTTACAAAATACAGATTTATTTTTTTAGTATAACATATTTCTTATTTTTATATGTACGCAAAATATGAAATATTGTAAGCTCACATCAAATTGAGAATGCGTAACGAGCGAGCAGGAAATATTTGAATAATTCATTTTTGTTCCAGAAAAAAAGGTACCTTCAGAAGCTGTGAATAATATCATTTCTTGCGACTTCGTTTAAATTAAATATAATTCACTTTCCTTCTCCATCTAAATAATCCGCAATAGGTAATCTTTTTGAGTAATTTTTTTTACTTTATTAGTCCTTAATGTTAAAATAAATTGAAAGTCAGGGGTTTTAGAATCTACGTTATTAGATGTCTATGAGGATGTTATGACGACGATCTGCGAATTAGTCATGTCGCAGAAAGAAGCTGCAGAGCGAGCAAGAGACCAGGCTGAAGCCAGCTCTACCTGTCGCAGAAGACCGGGTGGTAGGATCCGTTTTGAGCGCCTCACTCTTATAATGTTATAGAATATGGCGTATTATAGTATGGCGTAGCCTCGGGACGCCGCAGTAGAATGCGTCAGCGATCCCGTTGCGTCCAACGAAGAGGACGAGGTTAAAAGACCGCTGGGTTTTTGTGGGTATTCCGATTCGGCGAATCCCACATACCTATTCTTCTCATTGGAGTAGGACGCGTAAATGCGTTTCCCAGCGGTATAAAAAAGGAGTTTTAACGTCAAGAATTTCATTATATAAAAATAAATTGGGAGTTCATTAAACAGTTTAGGATTAAGATGAAACTTGGCACATAAATAGATCAGATGCAGTCTGTGGACATAGAATAAATGGAACTTGGTACATATAGATTATATTCTGAAATAATACATGCTCTTTTATCAACACATGACGCTGGCGAAGTTGCGGGCTGAAACTAGTAAATTAATAAGTGTTCTGCATTTTTGAAATTTCAACCTGTTATCATAAAAACGTAGTAAAGCCAGTATTCTTATAAAAATAATATTAATATAATATTTGTAAACTTAGACTGCTTGTGTCATTTGTATAAAAATTGTCAACAAACCAGTGGATGTCAATGTCACAGTTTTGTTATAAAACCGTCACATTACATGTTTAATACACTAATATTGACAGCTGTAACAACTTTTCAATGTAAGCATACCGAAAAAACGCAAATAAATTCCTGGACGTGGTTAGCAAAAATTCAATTTATTCATTACCTGAACATTATCCTCAGAAAGGAGATTTCTCTCCTCGTAAAATACTTGAAGGCTTTATGGTTTGTACTTGCAAATGGTTAATAGGCATCAAAGATTATGCCTTTGAATTACCAATAACGTTTATTTAAATGATATGTTACTACGGCCTGCCCAAGCTTTGTCCGCATGGCTAGTTAATAAAATGTTGTGCTGGATTAAAATTTATCTCTGTGCCAAATTTTATTCAAATCCGTTCAGCAGTTTTTGTGTGAAAGAACAAACCAGCCATCCGTCCTCATAAACTATCGTATTTATAATATTTATAGGAAATCCATAGCTTTTCATAGACTTTCAATGTCATTCTTAAAATTAATATCAGTTAGTATCAGTATCATTAAAATTGTTTTTTTGAAACTATTAAATTCTAAGATTTTATCACACAGTTCTAACTTCTAGTATAATTACTGTCTTGAATCTTTTTATTCAGAAACGAGAGAAATATTAAGATTTCTCATGAGATGAATAACTGGATTTCTTCATGATATATTTACTGATGTTACTGCCTTGGTATAAGTGTCAGAGGGCGAAATATATATATTACATTCGTTTCCGCCCGCGCCTTTGCCCGCATGGTAGGTGCGTTGATAAAAGATAGCCAGTGCTGTAAAATAAATAAATATGTTCAGACAACTCACACACGGCAATCTGACCCCATATTAAGCATTAACTTGTACTAAGGCGATTGGGAAACATACATATCTTTATATATAAACTTATATAAATATTTTCTGGACCCAGACTCACATAATAAATATTCATCACAAACAGTATGACTTGAGTGGGAATCGAACCCACGACCTTCGGTGTAGTTATTTGAGACTATAATTTATCTCTATGCGAAATGTCATCCAGATTGGTTCAGTAGTTTTTGAGTGAAAGAGGAAAACATCCCTCCAATCTCACAAACTTGCAAATTTGTAATGACAGTATTCCAACCATAACATATAAGCAAGCATACTCAACCACGCTGCCCTAATACGTATTGGTTAACCAACCTAGGTGTAGAAAGATGCCGTCTGATGGCCTCCGTAATAGGTTTCACACGTAAGAAGAGGCGAGACAGCAAACCGGTACTTGGCCGAGAGAGCTAGATGGACGAAAAATGTAAAAGCGATTTTCATAGGTGCTGGCTACTCGGCCGAGTGCACTGTCTCGCCACTGCACTCGTTATGTGCGAGTGACGCTAAGCAGCCGCAGTCACTAGTCTATAGTTATAAAAATCAATGTTTGTTTGTCCTTTATACATTAAAATGGTAGGAGATAGAATACTGATGTATATAGCAACTTTGTTCAGAATTCTCTGGAAAAAATATATCTATCGAACACATAGTTGAGTTGATACAGCTGGATAATAAAAACAACTAGAGACAGTATTACATCTTTATTGATTTTTTTGTCAGTTTCACTTGGATGAAGTTTCGTTCAAACAGACAATAAGCGCCTAGTTACAATGGAATTAATCTACCAGGATTGTACACATTTATACAACTTTACTAATAAACTGCCCGAAAGTGCAGTAAGAATTCGGAGACAAAAGCTCTTTAACATTAAAAGTTCCCTTTGATTAAAAATACGTAAAATATTAAAAAATATTTACATTAAATGTAGCAACAACTGATGATTGTTTAAATGAGGCTTAGAAACATTTTAACTCAGTGTATTAAAATGTATGTCTTTATATTTTAATGTTTTCGAATGTCATCTTTGCCTCATCCAAACAATCTCAGTACATTTACAAAGAGTATTAAACTTTTGACATCCACAAAAAATTACATTTTGCTAAGAAATCTAAAGGTACTGACACACTTATTAAAAGCATGTTATTTAGCTAAATTCATCGTAAAATATGTATTGAACATACTCTATAATTTAAATTCTGTTTTCTTGTGAAAATAAATGCGAATACACTTATACTACGCTTGACTTGGCTCTTGGCGGGGCACTACCTTGCCCCCAGATAAGCAAGATTTTTAATTGCGAACATTTTTATTAAATGCATGTTTTGAACCTGTTAATATCCGTTCGTACAGACGTGGAGAAAACATGTTTTTGTCACATTCAAAAACCAGTTTTGATACTTTGAATTAAGGTTCAAAATGAACTGTTCTCTCCGTGCCTGTCTGTATGAACGATCACTTACGAGTACAAAGTGAACTTAAATGCGCAAATGAACATATGTATCAGTACCCTAATTATTCGAAATACACATACAAATTACTTCAGAAACAGCAGTTTAAAACGTATGTTGCAAAATGTATACAACAAACCAATTATTTTGTAACAAGTTTCAATTAACTGGAACCCATTAAAACCAGCTGCGTATGACATAAACGCTGAACCAGCCAATGACGGGATATAGTGGTACCACACTTTTGAAATGAATGAAGCGAGTTCCAAATATGTTAAACTTCATCAGGGCTGAGGCAGAGAACATTTTAAAATTTAAAAACATAAAACCCGATTACGCCAACCAACTACTACATAATTGGTACGTTTTTTAAACAGTAATATAAAAGTTTTTATGATGTATACTCATATATATGTACATATATATATATATGTATATATATCAAATTGTCTCTTCACGCTCATTCGTTTGATATCTATATTGTTAAGGTAAGAAAAACATCGAACCTTTTTTATTAATTTCCAAAATTTTGTCAAATTCAACGATGTCTCATATATCGAAATCTGTCCAGCCGTTTGGGCTGTAGTGTGTAACATACATACGAACATACATCGTTCGAAAAACATAACCTTCCTTCTGACACAATCGGGTAATTATTTAAAACGAAAATCTGTAACTAATCGCTGTGAATAGGTACTTGAATGTTTGGGAGAAATTATAACTGAGAGTTTTCAGTAATAAAATGAATTTAATTTAGATACTGTCCTTTAAAATTTATAAATTGTCCTTAAAAATATTTAAACTAGTTTCGAAAAGTTATGTGACTAACTTAGGTATGAAACAGATAAACGCATTTGTCTTGATTATTTCAAGGCGTGTAATTTCTGAAATAGGATGAATTATTTCATTCTTTTAATTATATATGTATGTATGTTCACAGTTGGAATATTATATTTATGTAGCAAATATATTTACCCTTTTTATTCAAAAATACAGCAATCGGTCGCAGTATTACCAACTGTGAAATTTTGTAAAAAAACTGTCAGTTTGGAAATTACTTAGTTTTTACAGTAAACAATAATTTTAAAATATGTTCACCCGCACGGTTCATCCACGCAGTTCATCCTCAGTATTCACCCCGTAAAAGCTTTACAAACTAAAATAACAATGATAGGTATATGAAAGAATATTTTACTAACAATTACATTTATTTATCTATAATATTCTCTGCCTCAGCACCGAGATATCAAGCGACCTTCACAAATTACAATACATAAATTCTAAGTATTTCCTCTTAATTACCATATATATCTTTCTTTACAATAAATCATCTATTTTAAAATATAATCTGCAATATACACAATCTTTTAACTTATCACATCTCTTAACCTAACAAATATTTAAACTTTCTACAATAGTCAGTGTAGAGAGCTGCAGGAAGACATTATACGCCAACGACGAGTTACGACAACTCTCCGTCAGCAATTATTATTTTATATTAGTAATATCTGAATTCACTGCGTAACACTAATATAGAAAATATTCTGCTGAAACACACAGACAATAATCTACTGTTACGACTACATAACCTATTAGACCCCACTTCTAATTCTGTCAAAACATTAGACCAATTAACCCCATGTTGGATTATAACTGCGCGATGTATCGAACGAAAATTGTGATTTGTCGTCGATATGAATCGCCGAATCACGTTGTATTATTTTCACGTTCTCCCTTTGCTCCGCAGTTTGACTGAATGTTTTGTATGATGCATCTAATAGGTTATGTTTTCGTCGAAAGTTACATCTATAATCATCACCTCAAATCATCTACGACCACGAATGAAAATCTATTGAAAATAAATGAAAAATGCAGGAACTTCGATGAATGTGGCGTAGTTGCAAGTTATATTCATAGTAAGAAATTTTCAAATCTCTGAAATATAAGCGGTTTAACACGGTTATAACGGTTCGGCGAATAACCGATAAAATAAAGAATTAAGGCCCGCACGCTCATGTCCGCGCTAGATTCTCTCGCGGGTGACATGCTTAAGTTGAGGGATAAACAGATTTCGAATCAAAAAAATATATCAATTTTAAAAAAGTATATTTATGATTTTGAAATTAAAAGAACCTTTTTAAATGTTCAATGTTATCAAAATACAGTTTATGTTAGTCAGATATTACTGACCTAGGTAGCATTTAACATTTCTAACGTCATTAAAATTTGATTTGAGAAAATATATTGCAATCGGATGAAGACTCATCGTAAATGGTAAAGGGATCGTAATTCTATGTATTTCTTTACTCGCACCAGCCTTAGGTTAAATTTTAGTGTAATGTAAAGTTATTATGGATATATATAGATAACATATAACACTAATAATCTCATAGACATCAACTTCAATTACAGTCAGGATAGTTGTCATTAAATCATTATGGGAAAAAAAAACCACTTGCCGTTGCTTATCGTTGCTCACAGGCGATGCGACAAGTACTTTAATGTTTATCTTTTTCCAGTCACCGAACCGTTACAGGAAGCGGGTGTAGCAAAACAAAGTAGGTATTACCAAAGCAAACTTTAAAAACTGGTATTGGCCGCTATTTTATTGATTTTCCTTAAATCTACAGTGCTGTCTAACCGAGCGCTCGATCGAACAGTGTCTATATAGAAAGGAAAATAAATGAATAAAAAATAAATTATTCATACCCGAATGTATTATTTGCTCTTGACTTCATTCGCATGTTTATATGAATAATGAATAAATATTCTATAGTGTTGTGTTCAGAAACACAATGTTGCTTATTTATATCAGATACAATACATGTTAAACATGTAGACATTTTGTTGTCTTACTTAACCTCGTATCTCGGAAAATACGTTTTTATCATTCCTTTGTATTTTTATTTCATGATATTTAATTTTTTTTTTAAATAGTATTACTACGTAGAAATATTGACTACATAGTAATAATGTCATACTACTACCTTAAAATAAATCCTCCACTCTACGGTTATCTAGAAGAAGCGAAAAGACTGCCTATTACTGTTTTAATTTTTGTTATTGATTTACTTAAGTATTATTCTCGTGTACACAATAGAGAATATTGTATTGTATTATAAAAGTAATAATTACAAAATTGTATGTATTGGTATTTGAGATACGAGGTTGCGAGAGTAAGAGGAAAGATTCTTGTTAGTTTGAAAAAAACACTGTGAAGAGCTGAAGTTTTGCCACTGTCTCTGATTTTATAAATAAGCACGCTAACGAACCATGGAAACCGTGCTATTCGCAGAGTAACGGCCCGTGGGAAGTTAGCTTAACAATTTTCGTGATAAAATTTGCTCCGGTACTTGAAAGGTTAATCTCACACAATATGTACTAAAACTTGGTCTAATTTAAATGAACAAATATGAAGAAGATGTGAACCAGAGTTCATTGTTTCTCCAAAACTTACTCAAGAATAGGGTTGCCAACTTTTTTTACAAGAAATGAAGTATGTTTGAGTATTATATAATAATAAATTTTATATTGGACCAGACGATGTGTCATAATAGTAAAAATTTGTGTAATATTAATAAAAAAAAAGTGATACGGAAAAAAAATACAGTATTCTTGTTAAATAATGTTTAAAATCAAATTTATAGTGCGTTTATTATTACTTACTATAAAACTAAGGTCAGTATTTTACATAACAGTAAAAAGTACTAAGTAAAGGAAACAGTATAATACTGTTTTAACAGTAGAGTTGACAACCCTATTCAAATTCGACAACTCCCACTAATACGAAAGTTCAAACAAACATTTAACGCTGTGTGTTTGAATTTGTCCTTGTTCTTAACATAATACGAACAGCAAACAAATTACACAAACAACTTGGAAGTTAAACAAATATTTATAAATTTATTTATAGCTATAACAATTATGAAATTACAAAATGTAAAATAATTATATATTTTTTTTTTTACATTTTATGTGGGTACCTAAAAATCATGTTAAGATTTAATTATTAATTTTACAATCATGATCTTTTAATCATATCCGATTTTATATTCATAGTTAATTAAACTCGGAATTTAAAATACAAATAAATTATAAATTTTTAACACAGTCGATAAAAATATTACTATAGTAAAATATTTTATACAATTAAATCGAATGTCGCGAGAGGGTTGAGTGCAAGATTTTCTTACTTTTTGAATAAAGAAATCCAGAGGCTGGCTGAGTAATAAGAGGCTGGTAATAATGCCAAGTTAAAGTAGTTAACGACGAACATTTTCTGGCACAACATTACGCCAATCAATCTCATATCATCTCTTCGTACAATCAGCGTGTAAATATATGTATGTATATATATATATTTATACTTTAGGTTATACATTTTATTATGAGATTTTTTTCTTACTTTTGTCAGGTTAAAGAAATTATATTCATGAGTTTATTATGTTTTTTTTCTTCTTTTTTTTTCCAGGGCCTTGCACTTGGCTTAGAAGTACGCGATGTACCGATTAATAGTTGTGATTTATGATATTTCGGAATTTTGAATCGACCAATCACGGTGCTTTCATGCTTCGCGCCTGTTTCACTCAATTTTAGATGAATTTTATGGAAGCAGAATAATAGCTCTTGCGTTACAATGATTAAGTAAGAAAAACTTCTTCTAAGTTCTCAGTATACATACATAAAATGACGCTATAAATCGTTTTTCTGATCCCTACAAAACGTGTGAACAATTTTTGGAACTAAATAAAACTTTTAAAGTTGATCTTTTCGTTTTTTATTGTTTTTACACAACTCACGTATTATATTATTGAAATGTTGTTACATCTAAAGATATTAGTGGTACATAATGAGATAGTTTTATAAGAAAACTATGACATTTTCATCCACAGGTTTGTTTCTGAGTTTTGTACGGAGAAGAAAATAATCGTCTTTATGTTTTTATTGACGTAAAGCTTAATATTTTCTTCGTAGGATATATTTTGAAGAAACAAAAAACTAAATATTTATATGTCAGTATTATTTTACATTATAATGTGTTTAATATGATTGTGCCTGATATGGACATTTATATGATATGACTTGAAAAATTTATGCTTTAATGTCTAACATACAATCTTTTATACATTTTCTCTTGTGTTAATGTCAACAAAATAAACGTAATTCCTAGCTTTATGAAAGTTTTTTGAGAAATAAAAAAAATTACTGCATGCAGCAAAGCCTACGTTTTAAGAAATAAATATTACACATTCTTGGTAAGCAATAATTTAAAAGAAATTTTTAAATATTTCCCTTCTGAAGATACGAAATTTTAAAAGGTTAATTGATATATTAAAGCTCAGAATAAAATAAATTTATTAGGAAGCATTACAAACGATAAATAGGGATTTAAAAAATCCTTAAAAATAATATATCTACTCTAATTTTGAGAAAGCAAAAGTATTTCTGACAATGCGACATGCTTTTATAATAGCGTGTAGTTAACTTCAAAAGAAAATAAAAAAAAAATCAAATTATTATCATTTATTATTTTCAATATAACACAGAGGAGATAATAAACATTCATTTGAATTTGAATATTATAAAATAGATTTTATTTACTTTGAGTTATTAGATCAAAGGTCGTAATAGTCGTAAGGGTCTCTAAAATAAACCAGCATTGTCATGTGTTCAAAATACTATTTTTGAATTTTCAATTATTTTGATGTTTAATTAAATTACAGTTATTATTTGATCTGGTTAATATAAACATTGTATTAAAATATACGTAGGTATTCATAGTATGCATATTTCGGAAAAGATATTTAAATTCTTAAACCTAAAAGAATTAGGTGTTCGAGGTCTACCACAATTTCTAATAAAATAATATTAATATTTTATGAGATACACATGTATTACTATTTTATTGTCAACACACTTAATAAATTTTAACTATTGGAGTCCATATTTTTGTTCTAAATATATGAGTTAAATAATTTCAAAATATTTTCTTCACGAATTTAACTTCTACCTTGTGGGTGCAACCACAGCTTTTGTATGTATTAAAATCTATGAATAATAAATATTTAAGAATCTATTGATTTTATTTTATCTGATAAAAGCATAATTAATTGAGTTAGCTAATTAATTTAATTCTCCCGTAACCATCTCGTAGTAATATTGTATCTTGGGAGTAGTTTACATCTTAATATTCGGCATTAATCTTGAGAAGCCTAATTCAAACTTAGTAATAAATTGTATTATTTGAAATGGAATTCACACTCTAGTTCTAAACCAATTATTAATGTCTATTATGACTAATTAAACTCGATCTAATTCCTATAAAATAATTCAGTCTGTAATATCAAAATTATAATTCTACTAGACTTTAGTTTTATGAAGGTATGATTTGCTATTTATTTGCTTTTTATTTCAATTATTAACCAAATTATTTTGTGCAAAATAAATTAACTGTATGTATTTTAATTAAAGTTTTTGGTGTAAGATTTCAGTTTCATTATACATATTATCTGATTTCATTCAGTTATGAGTGTCAATAATTTTAAAGTTAGCTGTGGAAATTGTCAATGTCTGTAACTTATGAAAGCAAATGGGTATATCACGTGTCTATTACTTCTATAAAAATCCAACTGGAAATAATTGGTTGTCGTTGGCAATTATCGTTTTATTGTTTGAGTTTACTGGATCAAACTGAACAGTAAAGCATAAGGCTGAAATTGGCTTTAACCACTTAAAGCGAGGTAAGCTTATTTAATGTTGTTTTACCAGTTAAAACGGTAACTAAGGAAAAAGCATGATTATTTTTAAGACAGAGCAATATTTGTCATTATCTCATTCGCCAGTTTTCTGTTTAATTTAGAAGCACAATATTTCCTAAATAATTAAAAAGTTAAATTAAATTAAAAACAAATATTCTCATAGATCCGGACACTAAATTCAGAGTTCGCATAAAAAAAAGTCGTGACTTCGCAGCAAGGAGACAACCTTTTACCTTGAAAGTGAGACACAAATCTATTTAACACGTACACATAGATCTATGGTCTACAAGCAAGTCGTACATAATCCGATGGATTATCTATAATCATATCCTCCGAAAATTCGTGTTCCGGTGAAACAAAAAAGCGTTTTTATTCGGGCTAGATTTAACTATCAAATTTCAATACTAATTAACTAGTATAAATAGCTTACTGGAAATTCAGCATCTAATTTTATTCACAATAAAGTTAAATTGAAAATGAACGACTTCGATAAAAGGTTGGCACTAGCGTGCCGCTTTTTAGCTCGACTTGGCGTTGGCACTGCCGTGCCGCCAGATATTTTTTCAAATACATATATATTTCACTAATAAATACCTGAAGAGTAATCTACTCTTTTTATTTGAAAAAACTATAATTTATTTGATAAGTTTAAATATCCAACCGGCTTAAAAATATCAAATCAATAACTCAATACTCTTATGAACAGTCCAGCCAGAAATAAATTAGCCAAAACACATCTACTAAATAGCTAGTAACTATATAGCTTATAAAATAATTATTACTTATTTCTGAACACGATTTTCATAAGTATTGTCGTAAATGTTACCGTAAAATTAATTTTAATAATATCATTATGGAATCTGTACCATGGATTTTCTTTGCCAATAGACAATGTGTTTCAATATCTTGGTTGCCCTAAAACCCCTACTGTACTCCATTAAATTATTATAATAATTAAAGTATAATATCAAATTCTCTATTTTGTATCAATTCTCAATTCTCTATTTAATATTAGAACACGAATCATCGGAGCGTTACAAACTTATAGGCATAAAGATATTATTGGGGCAAGTACGCACGTTTTGGTACTAAATATTTTAAATATACCAAAACAAATGGGGGAAATGATGATTTATAGAGTTTTTTCACGGTTTTGATATAGACCAATCACAACGTCAACTAAGTATACATACAATTAAACCAAATGTATTTTCAGGAGATGAAATGACGCTTGAACATTGTCCCGGTGAATTGCCATGGTAACCATTGGTTGTGCAGGCCGCAGTCGCTAATAGAAAAAATACATTATTTATTAATAAACATAATTATAACTTACTCGTATAATATAAAATCCAGATTTTGTCACTTTTTATCTTTTCTTTTTTTTACTTTCTATAAATTATTGTTTGATCACGATCCCGTCTGATGGTAGGCAGCGGATGGTAAAGCGATGTTAGTAAATGGCAATTTACTAATGTCTCTTACTGAACACGGGTCTCACACAGAAAATGCCTAGAGTATCATCACATTGCTCTAACGTCGATTTGTCACCTATCCAGGTTAGAGGCTTTTATGCAACCTGAAGGTCTATGACATGGCTTATCTGCATTGGTCTTACCCAGGGGGAGGCACTGAGGGGATATATACATATAGTTGGCGAAAAACTATCAACGACAGAAAACTATAAAGTCGTAATTCTTTAAAGTCATTCTTAAGCGTTTCTCCCAATAAGGTTGTGGCGACATCGCACAACAAGACATACGATGACGTCACGAGAAACCTGAATCACGTTATCGGAGTATTCTGTAGCGTTGGCATATACACTTTTCGCACAATATACACGTTTCGAATAATAACTGTCGGAGCTTAGCCTACACTCTAGGCATCACACCACGCCTGGCCTCCTGCCGCTCATCTCAATTTTGCCAAAAGGTCATTAGCATAAGAATTTCGCTCTTATACAGAACACAATAAGAGCGTTACGCTTAATAAGATCACCTCCCAGATCCTTTTAGCTCTACCCCCTGGATCCGAAGCAGGACAATGGATAACAGTCGAGACCGACGACTTTACGTACCCTCGGAAACGAAAGCG
>DWJZ01006853.1:0-12629 GCA_018249125.1 Asbolis capucinus
GTTTGACCTGGGTGGGAATCGAACCCACGACCTTCGGCGTAGCAGTCAGGTTCGCTAACCACTAGACCAACCGGCCTATCAATGCAGGACGAGGGAGATACTCGTATATATTACATAGAATAAAGCCTAATAAACTAAATAAAACAACGAAATAAATATTCGATTCCTAGGTCAACCATGTGTTGTTTAGATATTAAATAAAACTTTGAAGTCACGTAGTTAAAAAATAGTATAAACATCCATTATAAACACCTTTCACCTTAAACGTATATCCTTCTCTTTCTGTTTCGGGAAAAAATAAAACAAACTATTTATAAAGCATTATAATTTAAAATATTTTAAACAAAATGACGAATCGACAACATTACCATAGACAATTAGCTAGAGACATAACATGTATTTCTGTGATATGTTACACATTTAGGTTTATACAATACTATACTATATACATAATAACGAACTTTTATAAATAAATAATTTATGATTAACTTTTACAAACTTAAGTATTGTGGATCTAAAACAATAACAAAATTGTTATTGTCTATATTCACCGATAACGGTGTAATATTTGTTATTGCAATAGAAACCACAAAATGAGTGTAACTTGGAATGCAATGTGGTAACTGAGTGCGTTTTTGTACAAATATTAAATATTTGAAGCTATCGATTATACAAAACCTGCGAGAATGTTCCCGCTAAAATGTACACGTGGTTTCAATTTGTCTCCTCCAGTCAACACATTTACTGCGTGAATACAAAGTAGTATGATTATATCTCCAAAAATGAAGAATTTTCATCCATTCATATTTCAAAATTCTTATATATAAATATCTTTATGAAACGATTTTGAAATAGGTGATGAAAGTTAGGCATGAAAAGGAAAAAACAACAGAGTTCCTTTCCCATTTAAGGATAAAAAACCGGCCAGTCAGTGGTCAACCGTCTCGATTTTTTATGGACCCCTTTGCTTTGTCTTACAGGAATAAAAATATTTTAATCAGTTCCGTTTTTTTTCATAAGAGCTTCGGAAAATAATCGAGGGTTTCCTTTAGTAGGGGCCACATATCATACACATTATATGATATATAGCTCCTACATAGCTATTACTAATAATTAATATATACAAGATATATGTAATTGCGATCATTAAATATTTTAACTGTAACAGATTAAAACAAATTTCGTATTCGCTGTGACTATCATAGGTAATAATAATACAAAAATACGTGAGAACACAAAACTCGTCGGTACCTGTTACAATTAAAATATAACTCGGTAATAGAATATTTTATATCTCTGATCATCATCATTGCATAACTACCCCAGAGTTGGTGTTTGGTTCTCCTGTCACAATGTAAATGGTACCTTCAGACAAATGTCTTTTTTGTTAGCGTTTATTTCGGAAAGACATACGGCACCAAATATCATTCTCATACATTTTTGAACAAGCGTTTGGCGTGAACGATAACAGAAAAGACTTTTGTCTAGAGGCGCAGGCAATACTTCACCACGTTGGCCAGGCACTGATTGGCTAATGTGGATATTTTTTTTTTTGGATTTTACTAACGACGAATTGTTTTATCTGATAGTTTCAATGTAACTTAAATGACCATATTATGATAGGACCTAATTTGTGCTTAACATTGGCCGAGTATCAAGATATTCAATCATCTTAAATACATCTATGAGAGGATATTTTTGAAATTTTAAAGTAATTTACTGTTGAGTTTTGTCCTTAACTGACACTATTTTATGTGACATAATATAAATTGTACAGACAATATAAAAGTAATATTAAGATATAGGCTACACAAGAAAGAAGTACAGTGTTCGATCAAGAATATACTAGATGTCCTTTCCCAAAGAAATTTAATACAAAATACTGTCCAAATGATCATTAATTCATACATCTTCGTAGAATTATCAATATATGAAGAAAAAATTTAAAAAACATTCTATGTTCATCTTAATTACACCCATTGCACCTAGTTGGTTGTAATAAATAATTTAAATACACATTGCGGCATTGTGGAAAGTATTTATGTTTTAGCTGTTTGAAACTTACTAAACAAAACATCAGCTCACATTTTAAGTGAGCTGATGTAAACTAACCGAGCCACATTTTTGTCACTGACCAACATCTAGTTGTATTATTGATCGAAGAGTACAGTGGTAATATTTGCATTGTTTTTGTCATAACTATGCATTATTTTATATTTAATTCAATTTATAACCTGCATACAATATCCAATTTTACTTCTACTCTTCATAGAAGCCTAACTTTGACAGTTTTAATATAGATCATACTCAAATTTCAAATCAACAATTACAACTAAAGACCAAGTGCAATGATGCCAAATTTAAATGATTCACTCTTATTCATCTTGAGCAGTTGGTTAGACAGAGACGACAATACCGTTTTTGGCACACTGATATACATGTGTTGATAAATCATCAGTAGTCTGTTCAATGAAAGTTGATAATGGAAGGCAGTAAATGTAAAAAATATATATGTTAATTGTTCTAAATATAGGACAAAACAAGGTTCTTGATTGGTGCTTGTTTTTTAATACGACATTTTATATTATATCGATAAAATTATTGTAGATATATTAGTTTCATTTACAAATCTGTTTCCGGAAAATCCAGACTATTAAAATAATCATTAATTACCCGATATACGAATCTCCTTTATAAGTTATAATATTGCCAACATTAGACATTAGATAGGATATTTTAAAACCAATGTTATTTAAATTATAAATATTTCCTTCATACATTTTCACTTCTTAATTTGCTTTAAGTTGTCAAAACTAAAAATAGATAAAATCTTAACTTATGACATTTTTGAGTTGTGATGTCACATTGACATTCGTGCATGCAATGCACCCTGCATTCAAATTTCGAACCCTTTTTTACACGAGTTAATGCTTGACTACAATCGAAACTAAAAACGAAGCTATAATATTTTTGAAATAACAAGGAAAAATTTAATCATATTGCCAATTATTAAATTTCTAGGTTGTTAACCAAGCTTACAAGCTCACAGAGTTTCACGTTGCATTTATTCTGACCACAGAGTAATGAAATAACATGAACTTGCTTTGGCAAGAACTTTTTCGTACAAAACACAATTGTATTACCTATGTTCCTCATTGGTATTGACTGGGAGCGGTGGATGAAACTTTTTCCAGTTTTTCAAAATGTTTCCTTGCATTCCTGATATTTATGAGGGTAGCCTCCGATGGGATTTTGGGGTCTGACATTTCTACCATCACGTATGTGTTGCTGGTGAAACCATCTATGAAGGCAGCAAAGACACTGTTCCGGACCTGTAAAATATGGAATAAAAAAACTGATTTCCTTCCAATATTACAGTTAGGAGTTACTAAGCTTTAGCTATCATTTCTAAAGGTATGGAGGATCATTTCTGGGATAAATTATATTCTATCATAAATTTACATCATTTATTAAAATTTTGCTAATAAAATTATATTAATATCTTACTTAATGAATATGGGCGTTTAAAAATACATCATATATATACAAAAATTGTTTCGTATTACACACAAAAGTATTTTGGAGACATTTTAAGATCTCGGAATCACTAATCTTGGGTACAATTCAATGTGTTACTGTCAAAGTGATTTGTTTTAGCCATTTTAGGGGGACAAGCAACACGGCGAGGCCAAATTTTTTGCCATAAATAGGGTTTCCACTTACCTCCATACTCTGGAACTGTGCTGCTAGCTTCGAACAAGAGAGCTTAAACTGTTTGACGATGTTAGAAACCTTCTCAAAGCGATGCGCGTCGCGGTGGGGCCGCCGCTGACAGTGGGACACGACCAGGAAAGTCGCGCGCTCGAACAACAGCACCTGGAAATTGTTGTTATAATCATCAAACTCAATCTTAAATCATGTCTTTAAAGGGAAGGAACCGCGAAAGAACCTCCTCCGTACATCTTTTCAAAATAAAATACATAAAGAAACTGTCTATTTTACAGGAGGGGGAGGGGTAAAGAGGGATATAATGTGCGGACGTTGTCGCGGGAAAAAGTTAGTTTATTATAAAATACCAAGCTTGAGTGGAACCGGCTGCGGATATGTATTATTTCCTACCATCTTTGTTATGTAGGTAATATATGTAGTTCAATCCTGCTCTTTGAATAAAGTAAATGTGTAAGGCATTATCAGAATACATGGGTGTTAGTTTACTGTGAAATGTCTTATAAGATGTTATATAAGCTTTATATAGCGACAATTATTAGTTGGAACTATAGTAAGCTGTGTAGTATTTTTAGTAATTTTATATATCACTAATAAAAAAGAGAAAAGAATTGTATTTTGTATGTTTGTAACGAATAAACTCAAAAAGGTCTGATCCCATTTTAAAAGTTCTTTCACCATTATTATCACTGAGTGACATAGGCTATATAAATATCGAGAAAAAAATAAAGATCCTTACTAAAACTTTAATTATTCAACTCAAGGAGTAAAGAAAAAATGTACTGTAAAATCTATAGCATGCCCTGCAGAAATAGTTAATAGATCAGAAAAGTGTTCTACAATATTTATATATACATATGAATAAATATTTCGCTATACCATATGTCCCAGCATTATAATTTTCTCAGTATAACTTTTCAGAGTTTATAAGTTGGTAGAAATATCAATTATAGTCAGGTTTAGTCTTTGTTTATTTCAAAATATAAAACACAAAATGTCCACCCATGCGAAGCCGAGGTGGGCTGCTAGTATATCATAAGTTACAAAGTTATTAAATAGTATTTTACCTCATCTGCATCCACTATAGCTGCAAATTGTTTCAATGATGATTCTAACGCCTTAACATTAGGTATTAACTTGTACACTATGCTTGACCATGCCCTGAAACACAACTTACATTATTGTAATATGTAATTATATTCTGGAAAATTACACTGACAATTAAGATCAGAATTTTTTTTAGAACATCAATTTAGTCATGTAGTTATTTAGCTAAGGTGAAGCCATTTGTTAAACTGCTAGATGGTGGCGTACTATATAAAAAATCCCAGTCTACCAGAAAATGTGATTAACATAGTTTCCAAAAGGATAACCAAACATACAACCTGAATTTTACTGTATTTTATCTAACAATTGGCAAGTATACTTATTGGTTAACATTATTGGTTATTAATTAAATAATTGAAATACAAAAAAAATTACATGTAAAGTGTTTCATCCCAAATACTTGTTCTAAAACAAGTACATTCCAGTGGTCTAGAGAGCCTCTTCAAGTCTTCAACACGTGCTTTAAATAATTCCTCTCGCCGTTCTTCTGCCACCAGGTCCATTTTATGCACCAAGCAGAATATTCGGGCTTCTGGAGAATTCTGAAATGTTCAGTGAAATTTGTTTAGGTTAACATTCTCTTTAACTTTTCGATTTGTATCTTAAAATAGAAACAATAATTTAACAATGTAACAATTACAGAATGCCTAAAATATTATTATCTATTTTGATACTGTCAAAAAGTGAGAAGCAGTAGTGGTAAAAATATAATGAGCACTTTCATAATTCCTAGGGCACATAAATGGTCTTACTTGTCAGAGTCAGATGATAGTTGTAAGGACTTCAGGCATTTTGAAAAACATATCTCACTTGAGTTTACCACTAATCCCTCCACCAATCTATATTTAAGGACCATAGGGCAACATGCTCCAGGCTTATTTAGTTGAGACATACAGCAATTATTGCTGTGACCATATCTATGTGGTAAGCCCCCCTTCTTTATATTTTTACTTAAGTTCTACTACCTCTATACCAAGTTTCATTAAATCAGTTCAGTAGTTGAGGTGTGAAAAGGAAACAATTTTGGCATCAATAACATGAAGTAGTAAAATAAATGATTTACCTGTAAAATGGCTTCCAAGCATGATTGATAATAATGAGAATCCTTTTCTAATTCTCGGCTCTCCACATCAAACACATATATGAGTACTTCGACATTTCTAAAGATGTTGTCTCTTTGGGAAGCAAAGTAGTTCTCCATGAATGCTTCTTGTCCACCACAGTCCCATAAATTTAGAACCAGATTTCCCAGAAACCTCACATGTGAATGTTCTACATCAACTGCATAGCACAAAACTTTGATTAGTGATTGATACATTACATAAATATTGTTATATCTATAACCCATGTTTCAGGAATATCCAGTAAGTACTTTAGAAATTTTAATAAATTTTTAAAGATGTAATAAGAAAAATCAAACTTTTTATAATGAAGGTTTGCATATTTGTAGCCTGACCGCAAGTCAGTGGGAAGAATAACACAAATAATCATCACAAAAGACATCTAAAACCAAAGAACAAACATTAATCTGCCACATTTCTACTCCAGCCAGGGATGAAACCTTTGAAACCTCACTTTATAAACATGGTTACCAGTGAAACTGCATGTGTATTGTTTTGTTAAAAATGAGTTAACATACTTTAACACAACTTTGTCCTATTATAAAATCATAGTTAATTATTATAATGCCAATTGATAGAAGATCAATGCACAATAAATACTATGATTAGTCATAGGACACAGTTTGATATCTATAGGTGATTAAAATTGTTTACAAGTCACTTACTTGTTGCTCCTAAGCGTCGAGTGTCTCGAGCAATATAGTTAGCAAATATAATGGACCTCATACTTGTCTTTCCTGATCCACTTTTCCCCATCAATAGTACCTAAAAGTAATAAATATATAGAATTTAATTTACTTACGTTTATTTTACTGCTCAGTGACGCGATAAAAATACAAGCAAATACCTTTTTCTTCATTCTTGCGAAACTGTTGAACCTGGTTGATTAAAAATATTATATTTAGGTTTACGTAGTTTTGAATTTTATTTCTTCGATTGTGATGATTCAAGGCTGATAGCACTCACTAACCACTGTTAACATAAATTTATTTCCCAATTAAAATATTTAATATGAAAAAGTAGGCGTTACGTTAAAGAATATTTCTATCAAGATACGATTTTGTATTCGATGACTTGATTTCATTTCATGAACAATGAAATGACGATTTGAGATATGTCACGTCAGTGATGACACTAATGACGTACAGCAATCTTAAACGTCATTTTCATGACAAAAAACCCCATTGACAATTTAATTTTAGTTTAAAAACTTAATACAACAAATTCAGAGGCTTCATTTAAAGATTATTATCGATGTTTATCCTATATACATAAATTATGAAAGTAATTCATTATATATTCGAAAGGCTTTTAGGTACCCATTTATTTAGTACATTGTTACGATCGTAATGTACCTAAATAAAACATTTTTTGTTTTCTGAACTGAATTTCGAAACAAATTAAGATGTCTAAGAAAAGAAAAACTGTCAAGTCAGTCTGTCAAAGTCAAAAGATATCGAGAGAAAGAAGAAACGTGTGCTTGTAAAACTTTACGATAAATTAAATATGTTTGCATGTGTCGAGGCTACGTCGTGAAATCGTAATAATGGCTCGCCATCGTGATATTAGGAAAATAAGTTATTCTGATGATTACGACGACTACGATGTTTACGGACAATCTGTAGAAGAAGATAATTGTTTGTCGCCAAGCGAAGCAGCTCAGTTTATGTACGATCGAACTCGAAATCAGCAGGCCATATCACATTTCTTGAATAGTGATAACGATATACAAGAGGATGCAGAAGACGAGCCGGAGACTACAAGGCCGGGGCTGGAGCGGCGTGAATCTATTGACTTGCGTAGTCTCAACCTGACCGAAGACGATGAAGCGAAGCTTATGTCTTGTTTAGACGAACTACGAAATATTTTAGGCGATACTGTATCAGATAATATACTCATTCAGACAGTACTTAAGCATAATTTTGATTTCAACAAAGCTTTAGATGAGATTTTAAATAATAACAAGAACAAAGAGACTGTAAGCTCTAAAGCTGATGCAGCTAAAGTGCCCCCAATTGTTATTGATAATGTTAAAGCTCCGGTCATTACTATAGCTGAAAATAGTACTAAGGTCATAGCAACAAAACTTGAACCGAGGACTGCTGCTGTGACTAAAGGATTCAAAGTAGACCTTGACAGTGGTCCTAGTAGTCGTCCTCAAACACCTAGAGATCAATCCCCTGCTACCGAAAGGAGTTCAAAGATTGATTCGGTAGAAGAAAGTAGAATTAAGGTGAAAGAAAATAGACTGGATCCCAATGCACAGTATTCAAAAGAGAGAGGCTCTGATAAAGATCATCTGTATATAGTTGTCATTGGTCATGTTGATGCTGGCAAATCTACTCTCATGGGACGTCTACTCTGTGATCTTGGGGAAGTCAGTCAAAAGACTCTGCACAAATATGAGCAGGAAAGTAAAAAAATAGGTAAGCAGAGTTTCATGTATGCCTGGGTGTTAGATGAAACTGGGGAAGAACGAGTAAGAGGTATTACAATGGACGTAGGGAGAGCCCAATTTGAAACAAAAACAAAGAAAGTGATCATTTTGGATGCTCCTGGACATGCAGATTTCATACCAAATATGATTACAGGAGCTGGACAAGCTGACGTAGCCTTGTTGGTTGTTGATGCTACTAGGGGTGAGTTTGAGTCGGGATTTGATTTTGGTGGTCAAACTCGCGAGCATGCTCTTCTTGTAAGATCTCTTGGTGTTAATCAGTTAGCAGTAGCTGTTAATAAATTAGATACAAGCAATTGGGCAGAAGAGAGGTTCAATGAAATAACAAAGAAATTAAAAGCATTTTTGAAACAGGCAGGTTTTAAGGATTCAGATGTCACTTATGTTCCTTGTTCAGGTCTCACTGGTGAAAACCTGGTAAAACTTCCAGCTGAAGCGGAGTTAATAAAATGGTATAAGGGCCCATGTCTCCTTGATGTTATTGATCAATTTAATGTTCCTGAGAGACCAGTTTCAAAACCTTTCCGTATGTCAATTAATGATGTATACAAGGGAACTGGGTCAGGCTTCTGTGTAGCTGGTAGAATCGAAAATGGTGTGCTTAATAAGGGTGACAAGGTCTTGGTCTGCCCAACTAAAGAAATGGCTGATGTCAGGAATTTAAGTATCAATGACATGTCAAGCAATGTGGCATTTGCTGGAGACCAAGTCAGTGTAACTATATCAGGAGTAGACATGCAAAATGTATCAGTTGGCTACATCCTAAGTGATCCAGTTCAACAGGTACCCGTAACCTCCAGATTTGAAGCAAGGCTGGTTGTTTTCAATGTTAAAGTGCCAATAACAAAAGGATACCCAGTGCTGCTACATCATCAGTCCTTGGTTGAATCTGCCAACATTGTCAGGCTGAAGGCGCAGTTGAATAAAAGTACAGGAGAACTGGTGAAGAAGAAACCTAGGTGTTTGGGTAATAATTCTGTAGCTGTTGTTGATGTTGAGGTATGCAAGCCGATTTGTATAGAGCGCTACAAGGATGTAAAGGAGTTAGGTCGTGTCATGTTACGTGTAGCCGGAGTCACTATAGCAGCTGGTTTAGTGACAAATATTTATAACACCTGATTGATCTGAAATGTGTGATTAGAATGCAAACCTTCTAGAAAATGTATCTTATATGTATATTAAGCACAATCATAAGAATATAGAAAATGGTTAAAAACATGAAATAATACTGGAGTATTGTATCTAGAGTACAAATTGCTTATATTGGTTACAAAATTGTTACAATTGTTACAAGTTGCAATGGATGCTGAGCTATATTAATTCCACATAAAACTGAATATTATTTATGTGCTATATCAATTATATTTCATAAATTATGAAAATTATTTATATGATAATAAATGTTATAGAAGTTGATTGCCTCTATATATTTTCCCAAATAATTAAAAGATAGATAACTTTATAATTAAGATTTAAGATAATCAACAAGACTTACATTGTTTATAATTTTTACACGAAAGAATAGATATCTAAAAGTTAAATGTCGTCTTAATTATAGATTATAACGACATGCATAAGGGACAGTTTATACTAAGACCTAATAAATTTAAAATATAAAAGAATCACAAAGAGTTTTACTATTCAAAAATGGAATTAATAAAATTGTTGGCTCATCATAACTTCATATTTAACGTAATAATTAACCTACAGGACGAAATGGATATACCGAAAATGTCTAAATTGTCTTTTGCATAGAAGTGTATTGACGCTGTAATTTGTTTGAAGTTGAGTAATGGACACTAGGTTGCTTTAGCAGGACCTATCGAGAAAAGCGAATACTTTCAAACGTTTACGGCCTTGGAAATGATTGTGGTGCATACAATTCATGAGATCGTTATGTATTATAAATGTAATAATAATTCTTTGCCTGTCTGGCTTAATTTTCACGCTTTAATTATTAAATTTTGATGAAATTTTGAAGAGAGGTAGAATAGAACTTGAGGAAAAACATGGGCTATGTTTCTTTGAGAAAAAAAGGCGTAAGGGGTTGAAAGCGGTGGGGGGGGGGGTTTAGGAGAGGGGTACCAAACGAATGTAGTCGCGGGAAAAAACTAGACCGGAATAACACCTACGCTACTTTATACCAAAGGACGGAAACTAGTACCATACTTGATCTTGCACATAGTAGCTTTTTTAAATGGTAATGAAAGTGTGGTAAAACTTGTCCTCGCAATCTTGTTCCCTCCCCTCCACGTAAGCGCAATATTTGCATATCGCACTTTGCACACCTAGATAGATTGATTTTAGAAGAATAATTTGTATTATTGAATTTCCCGAGATTGAATTTATCCTTATTATTTAAGCCTCATCGCAAAGTGAAGTCGAAAACTATTTCACAGTTTTGATCGCGCCCGTGATTATATGTACATTAGTACATCACATATAGAGAAATATGATTGGAGTTTGCCTGTTAATTTACTACATCGATATCGGCTAGGCAAGAACCTACAGCTCTGCGGATTCTCCCAACTCAATCCTGGTAACGCTTTAGTTATCTTCCGCAAATTACAATCTACTTCTCATTTAGCTAGACAAACGCTCGATGCTACAAGTCCAGTTTTTTTAATTTTAGCACCCGCGCCTATTATTGTGGTGCCAGCCGCAACAAGCAAATATTCTTATTTTTCATTAAAAAAATCGACTTCAAATGACTCCGACAAGTAGTATAAAAAAAAAGATCATAGTCAGCGTAGTCAGCAATTAAATACGCATTATTAAGGATAACTCACTCCTACTCGTTAGATGTCTCTCAAAATTACATTATGCGACAAGTACTAGCCTTTAAATAAAAGAAGAATTATAAAAGTCTGTATACCCAACGCGAAAACAAACGCCATATTTTTTTGCATAAAGACCAAACGTCAATCCCATACATTTTTGAGTTAGAATTCGGCATGAATGCTAACTGATTTGTCTAGGGAGGCGGGTCATATAGCAAGTAATAAAAAATAAAACTAAAGTAAGATAAGGAAAGAGAAACAACCAGCATCAAATAGCAAGTTCAAGTAATTCTGCAAACAGCGCGTCGTTTCTGGGAATTGAGTCGGAGGAAATTAAATTTCCCAAGCTACGACACTTGATGCGATAGAACCATCGAAGTAGGTACAAGTGCAGTAATAGTGCTATGCAGGTCAAAGCACTTAGAAGAATTGAACGCATTCGGAGCGTATGCCAGAAATAAATTAGTGAGGTTTTAAGTGAGATGTTTTGGGGGCAAATTCCCGCCGGTGCAGGCATTTTGGTATAGGTGAACGTTTGTTTTTGGGTTATGTGTACAGTTGCCAAACGTTCTTTACCAGGACATGTCTTGCTTTTCGGGTTGTCTTGGGATATCCTGTATAGTTAGCATAGTTCTGAGTTTTTAAAGAGTCCTGTTACGGACACATGTTTTAAAATTGGCGCACCACAAACATCAATACTCCATTTGATTCATTCATTTACTAACTCAATGTTAGTTGGACAGTGCAATTAACTATAATATATGTATGTATATACTGGAACTGGTTTTAAACATACTCTGTTATATTCTTGGCTTATGTGTTGAAATTCCGAAGAGTATTTAGGTAACGCTATAGAAAAATATTTACATTTGTTGTTCAGAATTTTTAACAACCGAACATGATGATGGGTTGTATATAGTGATACTAGATTGGGCCCCAAAACTTGGGATAACAACATGCCTGGCAGCAATATAGGCATAAGTAGCTAGGGATGTAGAGTTGCAGCACCGTTTAGGGGGGATTGAACCCCACCGGCTTCATCGTTATTACCCTATTAGACACTTTCATCCCGAGCATATAGTTCTAGCAACACCATTCCGGCCGGTCAATGAATACAAGCACCGAGGCCTATTTCTCAATATATGCTCTACCTAGTTAAGATAAAGGGGTTCCTCCAGGAGCTCTGAGGTCTACGACTCCTCACCAGCAACCTGCCAAAAGCTGTAGCAGCTAGGCTTATTATATCTTTGTGGACAAAACTGCATCAGGTCAAATAGATTGTGTTAAGTATTCCTTAAAATTTCTTGAATTGAAATGGGCGGTGATAGCCTAGTGGTTAAGAATTCGGCCTTCCAGTCGGGGGGTCCAAGTTCGAACCCCAGAGCGCGCACTTCTGTCTCTCCTGAGCTACGTTCGTATCAAGCAGCTAAATGTCAC
>DWJZ01006854.1:0-12629 GCA_018249125.1 Asbolis capucinus
TGAGTTTTGCAAACTCCCCGGCATGCAGGTTTCCTCACGATGTTTTCCTTAACCGTTATAGCGAGTGACATTTAAATGCTTAAAACGCACATAACTCCGAAAATTCAGAAGTGCGCGCCCTGCGATTCGAACCCGGACTCCCCGGGTAGGAGGTCGAATCTTAACCACTAGGCTATCACCGCTTCAATAATTACAAAATCTCAAATATGAAATACAAAGTACAGATGTAATGATTGGACATAAATAAATTAAACCCATAACTGTCCACTACTGGGGTCGTCTCCACGCACAATACACTTTTTCTTACGGTTTTATAATGTATGTATGTTGTTATAATAAGTAAATATTAAGTGGATTTTTGGTTAATTCCTCTTATATGGATTGTGTCACAAAGGTCAGTAAAATTGTAATATTCCATATCCAAAAAGTCTGTCTTTTTTGCCTATTTAGTCGCGTTAACCAGGCAATAGAGGCAAGTTATCACCGCCATCCATGGACATTAGAAACATCAATGATATCACAACGTGTTGCCAGCAATAAACGAAGCAACTAACTCGCTTCGTGAAGCAGGGAAGACAGAAAAAGAATGGAAGTAGTATATTGAGCCAACCGGAGTGCTTTAATGACGCCAACAGACCCCAGATGCAACAGAAATATACCGCTCCAGACCGAGTGACAAAATGACTGAAAGGTGGGTAGAAAAATGAAGAGGAACCTGCCTACAACTACAAGAATTAGGGTTGCCAGATTAAGAATAAAAAAATATTTTAATCAAGTTATATTTTCAGTGAACTTAACATAATGTTTCTTCAATAAATAAAATACTAGTACACTTACCAATATGTTGCAACACCGCATTGGCTTAGGATATCAAAAGCAGGAACTGGTTACACCAGGTTTTCTTGAGTATACACTAGTCTTTAACTCTTCACTTAACAATATCACGTAATATAAAACAATGTAATGTCACTTTCACAGTTATCCATTTCTAGGATCCTCTATAAAGTTGGAAGTTAGGGATTTTTTGGGTTAAGGAATGGAACAATGTTTTCATTCTCTGAAAAACCGCTGGTTTTCGATGTATTCCTGGAGAAAGTTACAAGTAACGCCATCTACTCTTCATTGTTGGTCGGATTTATGACAAATTCTGTTATAACTTCACGTTGAACTTAGCTTATCAAATACTTCTTATATTTTTTTTACATCAAAATTCCTTCACTGAGGCTATATGTATGTAGGTTCAGAATAATGAAGATAGTTTTGTGACTACCTTCATAAGAAAAAAAATTTTTTCGTTTCACCAAAACGGACACCACCCACCATAACACTGACATAGGTTCTCATTATTTGTGGCGATCTTAATCAGCAGATCGACTTGCTTGGGTACACTCACGACGGCTTCTATCTGAGGAAAGTCTCTTCCAGTCAACTTATCCCGAATTCGATTTAAAATAGCAAGCGCGCGCTTGTTCAGATTCGCTTCGGGGGGCATTTCTAACGATTCGTAGTGGAGATGGTTTCGACTTCGACTGGGTAAAGAGTACGGGGAATCCATATCTGATGAGAAGGTGGATTCGGTAATGGAGTGCTTTTCGTTGTCAATCAGCCGCCAGTTGAGGAGCGGGTCGTATACGAACGCTTCGAGCACCGCCATGACACTGTCCCTGTGTTTGTGTAATACTTGCATCACGGATTCGCACGTAAATCTGTACGCTCCTTCGATACCCGTCACCTGTAAAAAAATCTTGACATTATATGTGACATTATTCGCCAACAAACATATGAATTTTCTTAAGTTAAGGGTAATTTTTTTTGTGTTGCCGGCAAAAAAATATATGGACTCTCCGACAACCACCTGGAACACAGCAAACAGGCCACAGACCTGGCTTAGTGGAAGATAACTGCTGGACAGGCAATTTTTAATATGTTTTATGTGCGTATCAAGGAAGAGGCTCAGCCTTTCAGGAAACAGCTTTAGCAGAAATCGTTGAAGTGCCTATCATTGGCGAAACGGTACAAAATTTACATTCATCTAGATTTTTTTTTATATTCAATAAATTTGTACTTGACCACAATCCTGCCTGATGGTAAGCAGCGATGTGGTATAGCTATTATTCTAAGACTTACGTAAACTAAAACTGCCTATGTTGTGCGTTCTTTTAAGATCTTACCTCCATAGCGTTGATGAGCATCCGAGTGAGCCTAAAAGGTATCTTTTCAGGAAATCGCTCCCGTTTCTGGGTGACTTCGAAGCAATCTCCAAAGTCTATGTGAAGCACCTTCCCCGTGACTCTGTGCAGCATGATGTTGGACGGATGTCTGTCTCCCAACCCCAGGATATAGCCCACCATGCTCATAACGGCCAGGGATCTGGTGTAGTTCGTTCTACGTTCGAACCAAGCTTCAGCTGAAGGACTCTTTAGCCAAAGAAGCCTGGCTAGGTCGTTGCCTGGTGTTTGTGATAGGGTGTACTCGAATACCTCCACCTGAGAACAATGTTTAATCGTCAATTTTGAAAAATACGGCATCCCAATATGAGTCCAAAACCATGGCCTCAGATGGTATAGATAAGTCACTGCTCCCACAAATACAGAAACTTCTCAGTCCCGACAATGGTTTTGTGCCCCGTGGGCAAATCACAGCAAAGAAGTTCATCATTTATATGGCAGGAAATTTGCCTGGTCTAGTCTTTACATAAACTTAATAACTAACCTTGTGTCTTAACATAAGTTTCTGATACTCCGAGGCCATACTCTTCATAATATTCTGTTCCGTGCACACCGTCATCTTATTAGACTTCTTATCCCTGTAGTCGCTGATCAGCTTGTACATGGTGTCACAATGGGGCACCCATCCAATGAGGCCAGAATTGGGAGATAGCGGTATTACAGCATACCGCTGGATAGCCAAATCATGCCTGTAGGTGTTGGTGTCGGCTTGGAGTAAGGTGTTGACAAGTCCAAACAGCTGCATCACTCGCTCGTCCTGACGTAAATCCTCGTGGCCTTTCAGCAGAAACATGTACTGCTTGCCGTCCGATCCTTGGATGGTCAAACGACGGGGACGTTGCTTCGATTTTATTACCTGTAAATAAGTAATATTTAATAACATGACTGCGAGAACTAATATTTTTTTAAAATATTATTTAATGATTCTATGTTATAATAAGTATACTACATAAATGTTTTGGGAAAAAAGAACTATTTGTATTTGAAAATCAGCGGCAAAATTCGAATTTTGAAAACTGCGCCAAAAACCCTCATTATTATTATGGCGCCGAACACCTGGCACGTGATTAAATAACTCGCTTATCAGTATGTCTAGGAATCCGATTTTTCTGGCATGTGACGTTACTAGGGTTGTGACCAATCATAAGCGTTTCTGTTACAGATGAAATACCAACAATTTGTCGAAATTTATTTCGCAAAATTTAAAGTAAACATAAAGCACCGTGCAATTAAGTAAAATATGCCTTTTTGTGTTATTATCTAATAGAATGACTATAATTTGTAGTATAATTTCAATGTTGTCAAATATATGACGAATTCAAACTTCATACCTCAAAATCTGTCCAGCGGTTTGGGCATACAGCTGAAAAAACATTACCTCGACTCACTTGACCTGACCCTGAACTCATTTGAGACATACTTATACGACGAGCTTGTACCACATTTGACTCATGAATATTTTTAACGAACGTTAATAAACTTCTAGCCTACAAGATTTCCTGTGCGACAGTCACTATTGGGTTCAGGTCACCTCCCACAATGTTACGGGTTAGCTACGGGCGGATTTTTAGTTTCCACTTCAAGATTGCTGGTTTCTAGCTTAAGCAAGTGACAATTAAATTCTAACACACATAATTTTTAAATTTAGATTTATACGCCGAATTCGAATCCAGAACGCCCCGATCAAGAAACCAACATTGATCAACGCTGGTCGTAGCACCGTGGTTGAAAAACCATAATAACATACAAATAAACTAACAGTGTCATAAAGTACATATAAATATTATGAACTATTCATAAATTAATAGACATAATTCAAATTCTAAATCAGTTAATGTCACACTTAATCAGTGACATCAAAGAGCTGTATTAATTAAAGACAGTGAATACTTCAGTGATAGTAATAAATAGTTATGATGCCAAAAGTGCGTAATACTAACTGAATATTGGACTATCGTCAAGTACGTGTTTCTGGAAATAGCTCGGCAGGTGCGGTGTCTTCCTAATACACCTAGCGTATATAATAATAATGTAAGCTGATTTTATAGATTAATATACTTGTAAATACACAAAAGCTCGCCACCAATTGGAGCAACGGTGGAGTATATTCAGGATTCTTTAGGGGAGAGCTTATACTCCGTAGTGGATCATGAGTAAGTCGGAGCCAAATAAAACCTTACACACTCATACCCTTGCACTCTGATTCCCTATGTCATTAGTGGCAAGCTGACGCATTAAAAAAAACACATCCTATTTTTGAAGTCTGTTAAAAAAGAACTAGATATACTTAACTACACTATCTAAGCATAGGTATGGAACAGTTGGGAGCTTCTTGATAGTGTTTGTAGCCCGACGGCTTGATCTTAACTGATCACCGAAGTTAAGCAACAGTGGACGCGAAGTATAAGGATGGGTGGCCGCTAGTCGTAAATATTCTTAAACGCTTCCGTGCTTCGGAGGACACGTAAATCCTTCGTCCTAGTACTCATAATTAAGTAGAAATTGTCAAACATCGGGCGGCATAAAAACTTCCGACGCTCCTTGAGAATCTTCGACCAATCGCATTGGAGCAGCGTGGCGACTACTTCGAACTCCTGAATTACCTGACGGAAGACCTATGCTCATGGATCGAAGCCAACAGTTAAACCTTACAAACCTGAAGGTGAGTATTGATATGAGATATCGTGATAACCGGAGCGTCAGGGACGTAAGAGCCAGGCACGGCCAGCTGCAGGTCGCGGCAGGTGTGCAGTCTCCGCGACACGTACTGCAGCTCAAGCGACGCGTGCGACTTGAACTGCGACCCGATGCGACGCGCCACGTGGAAGTATACGTGCCATGCTTCGTTTAAGTATCTATCTTCGTTGTTCTCCTGATAAATAACGTACACAATGGTATAAATAAATTAAATTAATGATTCTATATGGCCATTTGAGGAGAGACATAATCTGGTTGTCTTCATTTTGCCTATACAAGGTGCGTCTTTTATGGGGCTTAATGTACGTTTTACATAATTGAAGCGATTATTAATTTTAGTCACACGGAAAAACTAAATGGCTGGTTCCAGTAAACCGAAAAAATCATGATAGTAGCATATATTTTGACATAAATTATTTTGGATGTTTTCTTAAATCGTTATCGTGTTGTCAACTTTTTTTACGTTAAATAAGCTCGATGCACCTGATGGTAAGTAGCGATGAAGTCTTTGAAGTAAAACGGCTTAGTAAAAGCCTATGCACTTTTGACTTGAAGACATTTACATTGTAATTGAATGGGAACATTGACGCGGGCAACTTGTCCAATCCTTCGCGGTAAGAGTGATAAAAGACGAGGCGAAGCTTTATACCGTCGAGATGTTTACGAAGGGATGGATATCCCCGTGCGTCGTTGGATATTGGAAAGGGGATGGAGTAATTAGGTCATGTATTTCCTAAGAATAATAATAACAGAGTAACCCTAGGTCACATGTGACCTGACGTGGTCGATTTTTAAATTATGTCGTCAATAGCTACCTTGTACATCTCACACCAACGTTGCGCTTCTTTCAAATCCCTGCCATACATTTGCAGGAACGACACCTCCTTCAATGTTTCCGGCGGCTGATCCAACATCGCATGCATTTTATCCAGAGTCCTAAACATTCCTCTGTAATCCTTTTCATTGAAATACAACCTAAAATATATATTATTCTCTGTATTATTTAAAGTGTAAAATAAGTGAAATTAAAAACGAAAGGACAAACTTACGTTGAGGCATCTTCCAAAGCCGTATATACTTGATCATGCCACAACATGGCGATTTTAATTAACTCTTCTGATATAATTGCAGCTTCACTTACTAGTTTCTGTGAGTGAGTCGACATAGTTTTTAATATGTAGTTCGCTGCGGTCTTCCGCGTCACAAAAGATGATTTAGTGGCCACAGTCAAAGGGCAAACCAAAGCCTGGGGATGTGATTTCCCAATATCCATTAACAGAATATGAACTAGTTTAGCGACCAAACTTCTGGGGGAGTCTATCCTGGCGATCAATTGTGGTATAACTTGCAACCAAATTTTAATGTCTATCTGCCTTATCCCCTCGAACAAGGCGTCGTATATCGCGGGATGATGTCCATGTTCAAACCAGAGAGTTAAAAGTCGCAATGTGTCTTGTAAAGAACTTCCATTAGACAGACTGATAGACTTAAAAAATCCCTCTATGGCCGGTATCGTATATGTATTGATGAATTCAGTACGAGACACTTTCTTCTCTCCCGAACCTGCTATGCTACTTTCGGATATATTATCTTGTTGTTTATAAAACAATACAGTTTCAAAGTTCATACAAGCCCACGCGTGGCAAGCTTTATACCACTCCGGAGCAAGAATAGTTGCGGTTGCATAGTTCCGTAGAATCTCTGGTATCGATAACTCATTCACTTCTTGAAGAGATTCGCACCACGAACCCAGTTTTAAATGACACCGCGCGAGCAATCTACATACTTCTTCATTATCAGATTCCGAGGTATCCACGAACCTCTGCAAAACGTCATACGCGTATCTTTTGTTACCGGCGTCCCATATATTTTTACTATACGCCAAAATTATTCGAGGATCTTGTGTACGCAAAAGTACGTCTGGGTTGGTAACTGGGTCGCATCCCAGCATTGAAACTACTATTTTATGAGCTTGACTCAAAGCACCAGTCTTTCTGCATAAGGAGGCAAACTTCAACCACGTTTGAAAGTTCTCCCGCGGCGTCATAACTAGACTTCGAATTTGAAGCATCTTCCTCCAATCCTCAACCAATCTTTGGCCGCCCTGTAACCTCGTTCTCCATGCTCTATGGATTGTACTTCTTCTTTCTTCTACTAATTTGTAGGTCAGAACTTCCTCTAATTCTGTTAACATTTGTGCATTTACTAAAGCACCGTAGGCTCTTTGGTAACTCTCGCCAACTACTGCAGTTAGATCTGCGTCGAGTAAACTTCTTGCAGAATCAATGTAGTGCTTTGATTCTACCCACTGGCTATCGTGTATAGATATTATAGCTCTGTAAAAAGCACCATCTTGAGTATCGACTGGAATACATTCCACATATTTCTTCATTGAATCCCATTCCTGAAGACCCCATGAAGCTGCTGCAGCCATTTTTGCCGATTTCTTCTTCATATCGTCAGCCATAGTTTCCCACTGGTCGTTGGCGAGGTTGTCTAGTTTTCGCCATTCTCCTAACGCTTCTAAGCATCTCATCATTCCTAAAGTTGATTCAGCATCCTGAGGTTTATTCTCCAGTTTTTTAGTGTAGAGTTCAAGTGCCTCGTCCCAGTTGTGTAATTTCTCGTACCACCGCACATGAACGTTTAAGGTACAATCCCCACTCTTTTTTTGCATTATCACTTTCTCTAACAAACCCGTAGCTGATTCTTTCTGCTGAAGTTTATTATTGATATGAATAAGGGCTTCAACAACCTGAGTCGAAGGATTTCGTCTGTATTCCTCTTCCTGAAAAAATCAATATATTGAAACAGTTCAAAATGATTTATTTACGAAAAAGAAAACCACAGTAACTTAAAACTTACCTTGTAATACAAAGCCTTCGCATATGCTCGGCAACTAATGGCAGTGTCGCCCAAAAGCTTGATTGATATTGGTAGAGCTTCCTCTTCACAGTGTTCCAAAAACTCAGCAAGATTCAAAACAGCGAGTGCCAGTTCAGGAACATCAGACACAGTAAGTGCCTTCTCTAACGCAGCTACTAGTTCACCCCGCGGTTGCTCCCCCAGTTCAGTCCAACACGACATAAACGCTGCATTGAACAAATCAGATGCCAATTGCATATAGTTTTGGGCCAAATTGGAACACGCTCTGTAAGAAATAAAAACGATACTTCGGACTATGTTGTATTAAATGCAGCAAATTAGCAAACTGGTTATCTCATCGTAAGTGACCGCCGCCGCTCATTGACATTAACAACCCCAGATTGAGGTTTTACTAACGCGTTGCCAGATAGGAAGAAAGAAATAGACCCGCTCGCGCGGGAAAGACAAGGAAGCAATGCAAGAAGTAAATTGCTGAAGCAGTCGGAATCATCGGTACCAAGTGACCTCAGATAAACTAACAACACACTGCTTCAGAGCGGGCGATAGAAGAAAAACGAGTACGAGAATGACTAAAGAACAGAAAAAAGATTATACTTTTAAAAAATGTATAATTATTCTAGAGAAGTTACCTTATAGCAGGACTGTTTGACTCCGTTAGAAAACCAACGCTGAGTTGCTTCAACCATTCGAGCCAGTCCTCCTTCGATATAAGATTCTTTACTGACCAGCACTTCCGCAAGTTATTCACGTTCAATGTTAATTTTTGTATTGACTGAGTTTCATTTGTGTTAGACATGACCTGAAATATATATGAACAATAGAAAAACAATCCAGAAACAGATTAACTAACTTGTAATATTGCAATACCCACATCAGTTTTCTGGTTTCGTAGCCTAGACCGAGTCTCGTCCAAGTAGTCATCATCTGAAGCAAGCGTGGATATAACTTGCAGCCTCGATATCAATACTATGTAGTTTGGACACTGAATTTTATGTTTTACCAAAATCCTATCAACGGATGGTATGTAGTCAATATATTCACGTCCCAATTGGACAATCAGAGCACATAGTGTGTTCATTGCCGTCTGACGTAGAGTTGGAGAATGATCTAATACTTTAGCCAGTGCCTGTATTAGCATAGCGGAATACGGCTTAAAATATAAGTACATTGCCAAATGTTCGATCGTCTCCATCGCCAATTTTGATATTGATGCGGGTATATTCCTGCCTTCAAATAAACCCGTAATAGCTGGTACGATTGATAGTAGGACATCGTCCAAATTGTTTTCAAACTTCTGTATTGCAAGCAGCAGTTTCTCAGTCAAAAATTTGTCTTTGCTCCTATCATACTTCAAAACTCTTAATATATTCGGCAATATCTTTCTAAGATACACCTTAAACTCTGTACCAATAGCGATACTTATGTGCTCCACCAACAATATAAGCGTAGGTTGCAACGGGTTATTTGGTGTCCAGTACTCCCTAATGATGTCAAAGATATCTTCCAAATATGCACGAATGTGTATTTTAACAACTGAAATTAGTTGAGCCAACTGTGTAAGGAGAAATTCTCTGAAATTACTATTGTCGGTGGTACGAATAACGTATAAAAGACTTGGAGTGACGCGGGAGATATACGGCACACATTTGATGCCCAATGTTCGAAATATAAAAGTGACTGAATGCACAACACCGGTATGGTGTTGCGACAACATTGGATCACGTAATATCCGCATCAGTGATGTAACTGCAATAGCTGGGTAAAATTCATCTAGAACTAAGGGAGACATGTTCACAAGCATTTCGCTTACATTAGAATCGAAACTATCAAAAGTTGAAGATGGTTCCGTAACTGGAATAAGGGTGGACACTGTTTGAAAATCAATAAGACCTTGGTTAACCCTATGTTTGTAGGGGTCTAAGGCACCTAATAACCCCAGAACACGTATCGTCTCTCTTCTATCACTAGACTGCTGTTCTGTTTTAAGGAAATTTAGGAGCATATCCATTAAATGTGGGTATTCCATGTAAGGGGTCACCACATAACCAATAGCGCTGATGACTTGACCAAAAGACCATAAAGCAACACTCCGCTTCTCTGGTTGATTAGGATCTGCAAGTATTTCTAGTTGGATCGAGATGAGTTCATGTAGCCATTCTGTTAATGCATGTTCTCCACCATTAACTTCTGCAAGGTCACCAATAGCTTTTAAAGTCGTGCATATCATAGCTGAACTACTTTCTTCCTCTTTCAATTTTGGTACTAACACCTTTAGAATAGTCTCCGCGAACTGTCTCGTGATTCTTGGCGCATTAGATATAATGTTGTTTATCATTCGCAACGCCTGTTCTTTATTGCGAGCGGACTCTGAGTATTGCAGCTCCATTAATATTTGTACGAACAGTTCACGCAACATGGGTGTGGTGTAACTAGGATTCAAGTTGCTCAATCTGCCAACGACACACAGAGCTAGTTCACTAACGTCATTGTTTGAGTCGTTCGTAGCTACAAAGAGGCAGCTGAGATGCTGCTCCACAGCCAGATATTTATCAAATACCGGATTAGTAAATATTTCTAACACCCGAAAGCGAACTTCATGGTCGAAATCGGATCGTCCCACTGAAAGCAATTTGCCTAACGATTCGTCAACAAGCATATTTAAAGTTCGCGAATTTGTCATTGAGCACCTTTCAATAGCCTTGATCAGCAACTTTGCTGTTGTTTTTACAGATTCAACACGAACATCGTGTCGTTCACTCTGCAAATAATGTTCTGTACATCTCTTAATAAATGACATGAGTGTGTTATTCCATTCAAAATCAAAAGCACCCAAAGTCCGCAATGCAAGTACCAATTTTGCAGCATCATGAGCTTCAGTCAGTAATGCAGATGACAACATGTAACTTTGCGTTTCAGTTTTGTTTGACATGCAAGGCTTTTTTCTGAGTATTAGTGAAAGGATATTTAAAAGTTTATCGGTTATATCTTTTTTTAAGGAAGGCATATTTTGACTTAACTCCTTAAAACAAGTAGTTAATTGGGGACTTAGTCCTGTAGCACACATTGGATCTAACAAGTTTTTTAGCTCATTTGCTACATTTTCTTTCATAGCAAACCCTAACAATGTAACGCAATTGAATAATGGAGTGTCTGCTCCATTTCTTTTCTTAGGAGTTTCTTTTACAGGGAGACTTAATTCTATAATCTCTATTATTCTTCCCAGATATGGTTGCACATCAGATTCCACGGCAACACATATTAGACCTAAAGTAGTAAATGCCATAGCTTTCTCTTTCTCCCTGCCATGTAAGAAAGTAATTAAATGATTTATAGTAGACTTAAGATGTTTCCTTCCAAATGCTTCCCTATTAAATGCAGCTAATCTTGGAATTAGTATTAAAAGCATTTGATGTACACTGTGTGATCTTGATATTTGTTGAGCCATCACATCTGAAAAAAACAGTGAGGTATATTGAAAAGTATTAATAAATCAAGCAAATACATGTATTTCTTTTGTTAAATCTTATTGAGTCTATTGCAATAAATCACCAGCCCAAAAAATGTTCTGAAAAGTGGGTAAGAATAAAGAAATCAAAGTAGCATGATTATCTATATGTGTTTATAACTTAGTTATGAAATTCTACCTGACCTTTTAAATAGACTAACACAGAAGAGAGAGGCAGCTGTGAACACTTACCAGATGAAATTTTCTCAAAATTCTCCATTATTAAATGTTTACATATACTGGATTCATGAATAACCAAGGGCTCATTCTTATCATCAACATGATGAGCAGACCAAGAGTATTGTTTTGGGTTAAGAGGTGACATTTCATCTGCAGAATCCTGTTCAGCATCCAGTTTTTGCATAAGCATAGTGTATTTTTTCTCCCATGCTGAGTTAGAACATCTTAATAGTTCATTTAGAATCAGCAATGCTCCATGCACATGCTCATCCCTGCTTAAGCCTCTTTCCCTTACAGAATGATCTACAAATGACATCATTGCTTCTTCATAACATTGTATGTACCAATGAGCTCTGTTACTCTGTTCAGGGACCTCCCTTTGAGCTGTCACAACAAAGGCAGCCCTCAGAGCTTTAGCAGCTGCTTCCCTGATCAGGTCCTTTGGGTCTCGAAGAGCAATAGAGATATGATTGAAAAATCCATTAATATGCTGATAGAAATATGATGGCAGTGCTATTGCCAACTCCTTTAGTATAAGAGCTGCTGATAATCTTTTTCCTTCGTTTCTTTCATCCACTAACCATTCAAAAGACCTCTTAACTTCAAACTCAACATACTCTGCTCGTTTTATTCCTAGAGACACAGCTAGCCTCCCCATTGTTTTTGCTGCTAATTCTAAAACACTAGCATCGCTCATTGGGAAGATGTTACGTAGATGATGCACATAGCGATTTACTCGTGCCTTGCTTGTTTCTGTATCACCAGTTATTAGGCACACTGAAAAATGTGAATTATAATAATATTATAGACTTTATATATAACTTTTGTATAATGCAGACCAGTCTGCCACAAACTACATACATACCTATAGCAAGTATTCCCGCTTTCTTTTCATTGTTATCATAACTAGAAGTTAATGCATGGATTTGCTGATTGAGATCGTCGAGTACCTGATTGTGAGCTTCCTGGGACATCTCTCGGAGATCGGTCTTCACGAAATTAAGCAATTCCCTAACAGCTTTGTGCCTGGTCTCGGACTGACGAGACTTTAGCCCAGACACAAAATCAGATACTTGGTAGTTAGTCATTCTGCGTTTATATTTTAAGCAGAATATGAAAACATAACTGACAAT
>DWJZ01006855.1:0-12629 GCA_018249125.1 Asbolis capucinus
CCTGGGTGGGAATCGAACCCACGACCTTCGGTGTAGTAGTCAGGTTCACTAACCACTAGACCAACCGGCCTGTTAATTCTTCTTCTATCACCCGTCCTGAAACGGTATGTAGTTATCATAGATATGGTTCTATGATAAAAGACATAGAGATTTGTCTTTTATCATAGAACCTTTCCTAGAGGCTGGAGGATTCCAAGAAATTGGCTTTCAAAAGTGTTTTGGAAATGAAAATATGAAATAAATGATTTGAAATAGTAGTATTATAAATTAAATCAAGAATAAATATAACTTACGACGGAGAAACCGACACTCACTAGTTAGAACGAGTAATTTATTTCCTAATAATATTAACTTCCACCAAACCGCACTGGAGTAACGTGGATATACTTTAGGCCTAGTCAGCCTTGAGGAAACCCGTGCTGAGGGATCAAGAATATTCTCTCACTGAGTTATTGTTCCAGGTGGTTCCAAATTCGCCTGCAGACCAGGCTGGTCTTCAAAATGGCGACACCATCTTGCGGATAGACGACAGACAGGCGACGGAGATGAGTCACGCCGACGCCAGCAAGGCAGTCAGCGCTGCTGAAGACAGTCTATTCCTCGGAGTGGTGCGGTAAGACATTCTTGTTCTGGCACCCGACTTGATATTATATCGACGGTTGAAAGGCAGTATTGACTAAGCATCTACCAATTTTTAGAAAGAAAGAAAAATCATTTATTTTGAGGCATTATACAATAAATACAAAGTAAATAAAAAATGAAACAAAATAATAGTAAACACCGAAAAGGTCCGGCACTCTGTTGCACCGAATTTCAGTGCTGGCCTGATTAAAAAACATAACAGACAATAATTAATTGAAAATAATAATCAGCTAATAATCATAACGGAAAAAAATAATCAACACCTTAGAAGTGAGTGTCACGTTTAGGCTAGTGCCGCAAAATCACACCTGATAGCCTTGGATTCAAAGTATAGACGTGCAATGAAGCTTGTTGGCGACGCTGATACCAACCTACAAAGCCTGGAGAACAGGCGCAGAGTAGCTAGTCTCTCGGTATTTTATAGGGTGCATTTTGGAGCGTGTACGCAAGGACTACACGACTTGATTCCTCCTACCCCCTTCTACCATTGAACGACTCGTCGCACGGTATCCATCCTGTGCACATTCCTCCGGTACGGACGACACGTTTTGCCTCGTCTTTTGTATGTCGTACCGCTAAGGATTGGAACAAATTACCTACATCCGTATTTCCATCCGAGTAGTATATAGGTGTCTTCAAGACAAGAGCGAATAGGCTTCTTCTAAGTTAATGCCCTTTACCATCTACGACTACATCGCCGCTTACCACCAGGTGCGAATTCAGCCATGCTTTAACTTATAACAAGTAAAAAAAGTATTTTTAATGAGGTGGGTAGATAATTGTTTGCTCTTAATACAACCTTATTATTCCACTGTCGGTGATATATTCATTCCAGTTTGGGTACCAAGACACGGGGACGAGGTAGAGAAATAGGTGGGATAGAGTTTTTTATTCGCGGATCTTCACTATCGGAGATATACCGCATGTATTCATGGACTATACGTAGTATTGACCGCGGGAGGGTTAAGAGCAGTGGTGAACGAGAAGATGAATAAGGGGTGAAGAGAAGGATGAAGAAAATGCATGGAAAGAGTGTCGGTAGTTAAAGGGGTTGAAGAAAGGGCGAGAGAAAAGGGGGGATGTCTCAGTTGGAAGGAAATGGCTAGTAAAATATGGCGAAATTGTATTCTTTCCCTTTGTTCCTCAAGAGACCAGGATTTCAGTTTTACGAGTTATAAATTATAGCTATTTATTTATCGATATTAAAAATACTTCGTCGTCGTTCATTCGTCCAAAATTAATTATCAATTATAAATGTCGTTGATAAAAATCTTTGAAATCATAATTCGTTACTCAATTTTGTAATGGTTTTCGTAATTACGTCATTATTTTGCTATTAGCGGACATTTTACTTGATAGTATTGTATTTCATTTCATCGACACAGTTCACATTCTTTTGATTATTGTTTTTAATTTTAAAACATTTCTACGTTAAAATTGCTTTGAAACAATACATATTAAAGCACAGATATATAAAGAAATGTTTGTGATTGTATAAGTCAAATTTTGTGTGTGTAAAATGTATTCCCCTACAAAGCTTCGGAACAAACAATTTGCGAGTATAAGCCGGGGTAGAATAATTCGCCGATGCCGCACGCTACCGACTTTGTATAAGTAAGAAGTTAATTTTTTCGAAATAAATTTCGATAAAGGTTCTCAGGTTTGCCAGGCTTTAATGTAACCGATGACTGTTTATTTTCGGATTGATAATGTTATTTGTGAAGTGTATGTAAGCAAGTAAGATATGTGACGTCCAAGCTGTATAAGGTACAGGGAATCTTGTAGGGTATGAATGTAAACGTTTAATTTATTTTATCTCTGTCTATTTTTCTTCTATGTATTTTTTTATTATTCTCATACATTTTTGAACCAGCGTTTGGTGTGAACGTTAACAGAGAGTTGTTTCCAGGCTCTGCTTAATTTTTGGCGATTTCATCTATGTATAGTGCATAAATACAAAGCTTCATAGTATTATATTTGACAAAAAAAAAATCTAGAGCTTCTACTTCCATATATAAACTTTCACACTGTATTTATGGTTGTTTTCGCAATAAAATGTGGCTTTATAATAAAACTTTATTCACTGTCTCAATAGCTTCACCCGTCTCAATATATCGATCAATTGATTGACAAATAGTGCCAAGTGGAGCAGTTGACAAAACCTTTCGGAAGGTGAAATGCCAATATGTGTATGTAATTACCACCGATTCATTATTGTTTGGGTTCTGTAGTTTTTTTTAACTGCTAGGTTTATAGTTGTGCGGTTTGACATGAAGACTATACAGCCATTATGAATATACCGTTATATTTAACGTTTTATTCTGTTTTGTATGATTTGTTTTTGTGTTTTAAGTGTTTGTTAATGCTTATTGAAGGATTATTAATTAATTATATAGTTTACTTTGATATTCATTTATGGTGTTTTGTTTTGTTATTAGTTGGTTAACGCTATATGGTCTATAGATGTTCCGATATATACTTATATGTTTCAGACTTTAAAATGTAAGGTTGGAAATTTTTGGTAAACCTTCTCGTGCTTCGATGTGGTAAACAGCAATTGTCTATTTTTTTAACCCCTATTATGCTTCGCAGGGCTGATTCGAAGGGAAGGGATGAATCAGAGGATAGTCGTGAAGGATATCAGTTATCGGTAGTTGTGTAGGATGGAGACAAAATCTTCATTAATTATTTTATGTTTCGGAGGAGAGCGGTGATTCAAAGAGAAAGGATGCATCAAAGAGAAGGGTTTTAAGCCTTTTATGCTTCGAAAGAAAGCCAGTGTTAAATGGCTTAAGACAATCTAGTTATCTTTCACTTGGTCGGTTTGTTGAGATGTCGTTTTAAGCTTAGATTATTAGTTGCTTGCTTTTTGTGTATTAAGTTACAGAACTTGGTTTGTTACTAATCTTTTGTCAGAGGTAAGAATGTTTAGAGCATACTCCAGGCTTTTTTTTGTTATGTGGCGGTGGTGCCAGGAGTTTTTATGCTACTCAACCGTGGCATAATGACTGCGACCGAATAATAATAATCTGCCCCCATTAAAATGTCTTTTCTGTTACCGTTAACGCCAAAAGCTGGTTAAAAAATGTATGGGAATGACGTTTATTCACTGGTACAATTGACATGCTATTTCATACAAAATACAATATCTTTAGAGGGGGTTTGCTTGGTTTGTGGTGAAAGACTAACACCAAGCTTATCATAAGGGCTGCCTGTATCCATTGGTAAATCTAGTGATATGACGTTTAATGCAATATGGCGACTGTCAGTTGTCAATACACAACACAAGACAGACAATACAAGACAGCGCCAATATCGGGCCGGCCAAATAGACGCTCCTATGCAGTTATATATGTATATAGAGATCAGTACGTTCATTGCGGATAAACCGGCGGCATATTTATTCGCATCAAATGTCATTCATACATTTTTCTACTAGCGTTTGGTGTGAACGCAAACAGAAAAGGCATTTGTCTCAAGGCCCAGGACTGACTCATCTTCTTAATATTATTTACAGTCTTTAATAGACTTATAAGGACCCCTAATTGCAATACAATTATTTTTAGCCAATGTCAGGGTTGAGCGAACCCCAAAAATAGTTCTAATAGTATTTCTATATGTTTAATTCATTCACATTTAGGCCTTTGTTTGATAAATAACGATTCGAATTTTAAACTTAACGAACTAATGATAAAATGAAGTTCTATCTGGTCTATAAAAATCAGTGAGCATTTTTTTTATTGTGTTTTTTATTCTGTGGTGGATGTGACAGATGTGTATTGTTTTAATTTTGTTTGTGGTTGTTGTTAATCGATTTATTTTAAAATAACTCCGTTTTGTGTTTAAGTGACTTCTAGACGAATCGAATAAAAATTTCGTTTATTGCCATTTTTTAAGACACCAAAATTAAGTATTTATGAAATGATGCATTATAATTAACTGTTCTTATTTTGAAGTTCTGCCCGTTGGTTAAATTCTAATATATTATCCAAGTATTAAAAAAAATGTCTGGTGAATCTCAGAGCAATATAACTTTGATATCTCTAATGATCTATAAGTACTATGTCGATGATTATAATGTAATTCATTGTCAATTTATTATCTGTAGTTCTTTCATTAGTAATAGTTTATTTTTACTAACTAACATTTACCTATTAATTAACCCTTGTCTCATCATTGCATCGAATATCTGTCTCACTTCTGAGCTCGGGTCCCCACTCATAATAAATAAATATCTTTGGACCACTCACACACGGCCACCTGACACCAGACTAAGCGTTAGCTTGTACTATGGGGATCAGACAACTGATAAACATACATATCAATTTTAAATACATACTTATATAGGTATTTACACCCAGACAGACAAAACAAACATTTCTGCCCATCAAAAAAAGTTTGACCTGGGTGTTAATCGAACCCACGACCTTCGATGTAGCAGTCAGGTTCACTAACAACTAGACCAACCGGCCTGTCAAATGTAAGGGGTACAGGCTACAGGCGAATTATGAAATTGGATGGAATAAATAGTTACCGGCAAGTTTTGAGTGTAAAGAGCAAAAAACCTCTTTTTTCTCTTCCCTCCATCTAGTTGAGGTGTACGGCATCTAATACCTTCCCGGTAGTGTTCATATTAGGTAGTCCTTTCTGACAAACCAGCATGAAGACCAGAGTATATTTTTATCGAGTTTAAAAAACTGTTTTGGTGCATTGAAATGGGGTTCATTCAATCACTTCACTTCATTTCAAAATGAACATTTACATTAATTATTAATTAATTTAATATTAATTATTAATTATTCTTTATTATTCTTTATTAATTCGCCTTATGCTAGGATATACAAAAGGCGAGCTCAGTGCCTATTGGCATTCTCTACCAGCCAACCCAGTGAGACGTAGAGAAATGCGAGGTAGGCGTACACCCAAAATAAAATAATAAAAATATGAGAAACGGATTTTTTTAACATAATACATATAAGAACATAATAAATATAATCTAACAAGAATTTTATCACACATAAATAAATAAAAATACAATAAAAACACACACGCAAATATACAATGTATATTATATGTATATATATTTATTTATGTAACTAATAACATACTTAAAAATGTAAGAATAGACATTGACGTGAATTCCCTTGAGGTGAAGGATGTATCCACGCCTGTCAACGGTAGCCTCTATAGCCCCTGCAATGTATTAAACCAAATCATTTTTATTGTAGAATACTGAAATATAAAAGATGTTACATAATTTTAGTGGTACAGTACTCCCCCCATAGTTGGCATACAAATTAAATAAAAATTAAAATATAAATAAAATGTAATAGTTGTATAAAATATAGGAAATGATTTCAAAACCCAAAATGAATATAATACTATATTAGCTATTTCCCGCGACTACGTCCACGTGGTACACCCCCCTCTTGAACCCCTCATTTTAATGCCCGTCTTCACCACCGTCCCACTTTTGACCCCCTACTCCTTCTTAACCCACCCCACAATCAATATGTCTAAGTAATATGCTTACATCTTAAAAACTCACATACCCTATTTCAAATCTCTCAAGCCTTCTTTCACGCCGCTGTAGCTACGCGTCGGCTCCCTAAGTATAGTTTGACCTTAAGAATATCAAATTGGCTAGGTTTGACTTTAACATTACGCAGCAAGGCCTGGCAATATTTATTCTGAAAAATTTTAAGCACCAACCTTCCCTATTTTAGTAGTTTTTTTTAATATTTTTTATGTATTGGCAATTTATTTAATTGTATATCATTTTTTTACACAGCGGCCTATACGACCCGGTTCTCGACGACTTCGAGCCCATATACGAGCCGATAGACCAGGAAGATTCCGACCAGATCTCGGAACCCACTGAGGTACCATTCAAAGTAGCCCAGTTCATCGATGTCCCCCCACCTCTCGACAGTCGATCCCTCACCGCCTCCCCCTTCGTGCAACCCACCAAACCCTACCGACCCTTTTCCACTGAACCCGTAGTAGATGTTCCTCCTCTTGAAGACCCTATAATTTTAAACCCTAATTATAAAGATAATTTTCCGAAGCATGAAGTAGAAGATATTCTACAAATAAAACCCGAATTACCACCAGAAAGGAAATTTAAATTACCCATTTCAGAACAATTTGATCCTGACGGTAAAAGAATTAAGAATTTACTTCAAGAAAGCAGCTATGAAAAATCAGTCCAGTTCAAAGATGAGGTGGAGAGAAGTGAGGAAAGGAGAGAGAGCAAACTTACGCATAAAGAGATGAAAGAAAAGGCAATGAGAGAAGATGCTGAGTTTATGAAAACCATGAAAAAAGAAATAGATTTAGAAAAAATTGAAATGACTGCTTCTGAAATTGTCGAAGAGAGTATTATAAAGGCGTCTTCCGTCGCACAGGAAATAAAAAGTGAAATTGACATAGGGATAATATCTGAAGCAGTTAAAAAGTCTGAAGTAAAGGAAACAAAATCAGAATTAAAAGTACAATCCGAATCAAAACAAGAAGTACTGGAGTCCAAAATTGAAGTTAAAGAAGACACGAAAGTTGTTAGTGATTTAGTTGAATTAATCGATAAAACTACGAACGAAATTATAAAACAAAGTGACACTAAAGGCGTTAAAAAAGAAGTTGAAAAGTTTGAAAGCACCTCTCACCATGATGCTACAGTAGAAGAGAGACGATTGTCAACCAAACAAGAAATAGAAGAAACTATTGAAGCCGGAACCGTGAAGCAAAAATCAGCAATGTTAACAGCATCAGAACTTGAAGAAAGAAAAGATGTCGAAAGAAAACAATCAGGTGAAAACATCCAAACTGAGAAACTAGAGTCAAGTAGTGAGGTGAAGTATCAGATAGGAGCAAAAACAGCAACGGGGAAACAAGAAAATAACACAAAAATGTCTACATCCAAACTATTAGCGGAACAACGGGCTTACACCATAGGATTGCAAACTATCCCTAAAATACGAGGCAGTGCACATTCCTCATATCATTACAATTTATTGTTGAAAACGTTTTTCATTCATTTAACTGACGTAATGGTTGCTTTATCGAGGTTTATTTTGACTGAGCCCGTATTTTCGGAAGATAAAGAAAAGGTTCATCAAGAAAAGGTCTCGGTATCAGAAGCGACGAAGAAAGAAAAATCAAAGGATGTGTCTCATTACAGGGATACTGAACAGGCAGAAATTATAAAGAAAGAGGAAATAGTTTATGAAAAGAAAGTTGCAGACAAAGCTCAATTGGAGTTGAAAGAGGCTATTGTTCAGCAAGAAATGTTTAAAGATCGACAAACTGTTAGTGAAGCTCAAAAAATAGAAGAAAAGAATGAGAAAAAGGAAGAATATATTATGACCCAAGAACAAAGAATTGGTACGGCAGAAAAAAAAGTGTCAGTAGCTGATGAAAATATTAAGCAGCAAAGCCAAGAATTGAGAGAACAGCATGAACTTATAGATGAAGATTACGGCGAAGAATATTATGAAGACGAGGAGGTAATAGAAACAAGACGAAAAACAGGTGCTGAAATGGCACAGATGGCAGAACGAAAATCTGCAGAGTTAATGGAGAAATTAGACGCAGTAATAACCGAATTCCAAACTAAAGCTGGAATAGAAGAACCTGAAAAGAGCATAAAAAGTCAAAGGCGTACTCGCTCTAGAAGTCGTAGCAAGGCTCAAGAACTAGCTGCAAGGGAACGTGAACCCCTAGAACTTTCATCCAAAATTGGCAAACAGTCACACGAAATAACCGAGATACAAAAATCTGAAATGTCAAGTGTACAAAGCTATGAGTCAAAAAAAATTGAAAGACGTCACGAAACACGTGAATTAAAAACTCCGATACCTCAAACGGAAGATGGTAAAATTATGTACGTAGCAATAGTTGAATCACACGTTTACACAAATCCTGAAGCCATTTTTGAAGAAGTAACCACACAACATACCGAGACTAGTATGACTCAGGAAAGTTTGGAAACATCTAGAATTGACCGTATGGAAATGGAAACCTCTGTAAAGAAAGAAGAAGTAGCTGAAACAGTAATACAAAGGGCCCAAGAAATTCAACAGAAATCAGTTGAAGTTATACAGCCAATACAAATTGTTGAAGATGTGAAATCTGTTCAAACACGACAAGCTACTACTACAATTGAGATGGCTGCTACCGACATAGCTGAATCCTCTGAGATATCTACAGAAGAAGTTCATGATGAAGTCATAAGAATCAAAGAACCACCTGTGCAGACACTTGATGTTGTTTACGAAGCAAGTGCAAAATCTGTGGCCGAATCAACCGAAGCTTACGTGGAAGAAGTTAAGACAGAAACTTTAGAGATCATTCAACCGAAAGCATTGCAAGCTAAAGAGATTGTGGAGACCGTTGCCAAGAGTGTAGCACAAGCATCTGAGGTGAGAATTGAAGAAATTAAACATGAAGAATTTGAAATTGAAGAAGCAAAAACTACGCAAGCGGCAGAAAAAGTTGTAGAAAATAAAGCTACTGCTGTAGCTGAAGCTACATCAGTACCTGTCAAACTTGCTAAGACATATGATGAAGCTTCTGCTGAGCTGAAGATAGTTAAATTTGTGCCAACAGAAATAGAAGAACCGGTCGTCGTCATATCAGAAGTAGAACTTGCCTTACATAAACGAGATGTTGCCGACCATAAAATATATGAGTCGATTGTTGGTGTGGAAACAGCTGTACAAGAGAATAGGGAATATATGGACGTGTCTCAAAATGCTTCATTTAAATCTGTCGGAGAAGCAAAAGTGGACAAAACCATTAAGACCGAAGAAGTAGAAGAAGTGCCAGTACAGGTAATTGAAAAAACTGAAGTTGCCATTGAAGGGCTTAATGAAACTGACACAGAACGATACCAGGCTGCTTTAGTACAGCAGTCTCTTGATCAAAGTTGCGAAGCGAAAGCGATATCTGTGAATACTGATGTTGAAATGAAATCGATGGAGGAGAGTCATATGGAACAAGCTACTTCTATTAAAAATGAAACATTGGAGGCGAAATCTATATCTAAAGCATCACTAAAAGCTAAATCTGTAGCAAAGGAATCATTTGAATCTAAATCAGCCACAGAACTTTCGTTTGAAGAAACATCAGTTTCTGCTCAGAGACATGTTGAAAAGTCCTTAGAGCAAACTTCTATTGAATCTGTTCACTCCCAACAACAAGTACAAAAAGAAGTAACTATAGAAGAAATACATTCTGTCCAACAAAACGAAGTAACGGCTGAAGATATTCGCTCCGTCCAACAAAAAGAAGAGGTATCGAAAAAACTCCCACTTGATAAATCCCATTCTTCATCTCCACTTACACCAGAAACTCCTGTCACTGACGAATATATGTTTAGGCTTGAAATACCTCTTCCAAAAAGTACATGCACAACCCCAGTTCCTAGAGATTGTACCCCACCTAATGATGAAGATCCTCATATAGTTAAAAAGAAATTAGTTCCTACAATAGATACCACAATTGAAAGTTATACCTACGAGCCTCCATTACCTACGCCACCAGCAGGTCGTGAGTTAGGGTCTCCAGAATACAAAAAACCTGGGTTACAAGGTGGATCCAATATATTAAAGAACATGAGATATATTAAACCGGGTCTAAGAGGTGGATCTGATAGACCAGAATTCACAAAGGTATGTGTTAAGTTTTATTTATATATTTATATTTTTACTTATCGCAATTAAGTTATAAGATATGATTGTAAACTGATGATTTAATACAGTCAGCGCCTGATGGAAAGTAATTGCAATAACCCTTAGCAGTAACTTTACATTGACGAATTATTTTGATGTTTATTTTACGTGTGTGTGTGTGTGTATGTCAGTTATTATTACAAATCGTTACGAGAAACTGTACAGCCGCTTTATTTTCCTGGATCAAAAATTTAAATTTTTGGGTCATAAGTTTGACCAGTATGTACCTATGTGCTTTTGATAGGTTTTATGAGTATTTCTTCATCACATATATGATTGGGATGATGCCCGGATTTTATTTTTGGATGATATTTTATAGAAATTAAAATTGCGATGGGTTCACTTTATTAAAGGTCAAAAAATATTTGGTAAAAGAAAAAAGCTGTATTTTATTAGTCGATAATATAGTATATAGTATAATATAGTCGATAATAATAGTAATGCCTTGATGACACTGATGAAATAAATAATAATGTGCTAAAAGTGGGACTTTGGCTCTGAATTGGAATTATTTGCCAGTTGGCTTGCTGTACTGAAAACAAGCAACCTTCCTTGTGATTTTTGTGAAAATCATGTGTAGATAAATGGTAAAGAATATAATTTTAATTTTTGAATAACATTGAAATTAGTTAATTATACTTTTCAATAAATATATAACTCAGTATTTTGTATTCAGGAGGAAATAATGGAAATTGAGAGGAAGTCATCTCTGCTCGCCTCTGCTATCGATCAAACACTTAAAAGCATCGAAGAATATAAAGAAGAAGTTGGTATCGAGGCAAAAAAAGAAATCAACATATCTTCTAAATCAGTAACTTCTTCAAAAATTCAACATAAAACGGTGTCATCAAAGATTTGCAGCAACGGCACAGTTAAAGATAGTACCAAAGAAATCAAAGAGAGCTATGACAAAGAATGGAAGGAAATCGAAAAACAAGTTCAAAATAACGATAAAAATGTAAATGAACTCTCCATTAATGTTATTATTGAAGAAAGTAATGGATCATTGAATATTCACAACGAAAAAGAAAACAACGATAAAGTTATAATCGTTGAGGTTAGTGCACAGAACGGTAATTCACATAATGGTTTAGACAAAGAGGAGGAAAGAACTTCAGAGAATGGTACGATAAGTGAAAATATTTCTAAAACTGAGACGAATTCCCACTTAGAAAATTCAAAAACAGAGGCTGTGCAATGTAGCGTAAACACAGAAACGTGTAAACCAATAGAAAATGGTAATAACGATACAAATGTTACTGATATTTCCATTCCTCCTGCACAAAATGGATTAACAAATAAACAAGTAAGAATTGAGGAACCTAAAGAAGATCCGATGGCGCTATACAGACCAGTTAAATTCGATCCTGAAGAAATCGCTAGGAGAAAACAAACTACCGGTGTTCCAGTTATACAGGTAATACTTATTCATAATCAAAATATCAATTATATATCTATGACGGAAAATAAAAAGGCTTATCGCTTTCCTTCCATAGGCGAAAAGCTTAAGGGCCGTTCTAAAGAGATACGCTCTTTTTGTTTTACGTCGTTGATATGTACTTCATGTAACCATACATACAAAACCCTCGTCCACTATTTAAAAGGAAAGCTGTAATGTAATGTTAATCCAGGATAGAGGTAATAACTTTGAGAAGTTTCATCCACACAGAAAAAATGCCGTATGAGTTTTTTATTACAAAGATTTATATTTTACAAGATTTTCTCTGGTTAAGTATATAGAATTCAGTAAAAGGAGAGTTGCCTAAACTAAATTAATATCTAACACTATCTAATATTTCACAAGCGGATCTCTTAACCGATAAATATTCTTTTTAAATTACAAAATTTTCATGACAAGTGGGTCTAACAGTATTCATAACCCTTAAAAAAGAACAGGCCGGCTTCACTTATATTAATTTCTTACTTTCTTACCATGGTATTTGCCAAAAAAGCTTTCTATTACCAAGGGACTGCGTTATGTTGCAGACAAACATGGCGAACCTTTACTTTTGAAATACAAAATACTTTTCTTTTGAATATTACAGAATATAAAATTTATTTAAATATTCTAAGTATAAATGATTGCTTTAACACGATCGCTGGTAAACAGCGATGTCATCTTAGCGGGTAAAGCGCACTAATTTAGCAAAAACGTATTCACTCTTTACTTGAAGACACATTATAAATAAATAAATATCTTTGGACAACTCACACACGGCCATCTGACCCCAAATTAAGCGTTAGCTTGTGCTATGG
>DWJZ01006856.1:0-12628 GCA_018249125.1 Asbolis capucinus
ATCTAAAATTTGTATGAATACACAAATTAAACATTGCAAGAAAGTTGCAGAATAAATTCCTGAGTTTCTTCTTCATTCTAGATTATAACATTTACAAGCTTTTATTTAACTTGCTGTGTATATTGTATATTAGTATGTTAGTATATTTGTTTGTTACGGGTCAAATATTGCAAGCTTAATTAGACCCACTTCCTCTTATACTACGGAGCTGAAATTCTGCATACTGTTTTAATTTCGATGACAATGCGTTTTTATGATAAACATGATCTGATACTATGCTCAGGACTGGCTCCATACAAGGGAACTCCTCAAGGGTTAACAAAACAATTATGAAATGACGTGTGTTTCTTTGTATAATGGATCTATAATTAAAGCTTGTGTTTTTAATAAACTTTGTTTTTATTTGATACGTGTTCGAACTACGCTGAAAAGAAAAGGGGTCCACACTGAAAACCAGTAGTTGTGGGTCGTGAGAGGCTCATGATTTTCAAACTGAGTGTGGACTTTTCTCGGTGCTAATACTTTTTTATGTCGTTATCATAATTTTAAGTTTAGTGCTACTTCAATTATAGGTGCATATTACGTGCATGGTTATTAATCTTATTATATCGAATTACAAGCAAAATTAAAATTTAATTACAATATCAATAAATTACAATAAATTAAATTTAAAAATTAATATTATAGAGTTATTAGGAACATTGATTGAAATGAAACTAATATCATTATATAATTATTAAATAATTAAAAGATATGTATATTGCATATAGAACATTAAAATTTAGAGTTGAAAATGATACAATAATTGAAAAATAGGTAAAATAAAAAATCAACACACATTTTTCTATACTTCTCCAATAAGTCGAGACAATACGGCTTTGAATACTGTACAGGTGTTTGAAAAAATATTTATATATGTATTTATCTGCTCATAGTATATATATGTAACTCTCGATGTCATGTTACTTAGTGTACACCCTACCATTTTTGACTCCTTATTACTACCCAAAGGTTGTCTGGTAGACATCGCTGTTTAGTGAAAAGGCCGTTATTGTATTGTTATGCGGTAGAAAATTGCGTCCACTGTTTCAGCTATAATTAACAATAAAATATTAATAACATAAAATATTCTTTCACCTCCATTCGACCTTGAAATGTTTCTATATTTTAATGCTTCACAGGTCACGTATCGTCAGGACCGTTCCTACGAAATGTATTTGAGGTTCAGGGCAATCGTGTTACGCTCGTCAATAGTTGGGTGAAACGTCTTCAAAGTTTACGTGACTACCCTACACCAGAATTTGTCCCACATTGGGCGCCAGTTTCATACTTTTGGCAAGAAGAAAAGTGCCGCCTAAAAGCTTTATGTGAAAGTTTAAGGTTTATGTTTTTTACGCACTTAGTTGTTAGTGGACCTGTTTGTGAAACAAAGTTCTGATTTTAGACAGTCCTTATAAGGCAGTCTTTTGTTTTTAGTGTGAGAATAGGCAAAGTCAAAATAACTATCGCAGCGACCGGTCAACTACAGAACAAGTCTGCTACAGAAGCCCATATGCCCGTGGCCAGTTTACTCTTGACCGATCCTTGTTCTGAAAGCTGAAGCTGAAGACATTTGGCAAGTCCTGACGAACGTAATGTGATTGCCATGGACCCAAAATTGATTCCGTAGTAGCGCCTTGGATGGTACGTGACTGTTTATTATATTTACTTCCACTATATGACCGGCTACTGTTATTCTGCAATATAAGTTACTACAAACTACCCTCACTTTTCTTCAAAAGAACTAGTTACTAGAAAAAAGTAGTTATTGTAACATAACTTTATGAGTTAGACAAATAGTATCATGGAGTTATTTATAGATATTGATGTCCTCTATAAAACTGTAGTACATCACTTTGCTCTATTGTCAATACTTTGCACATCGTACGCGATATACTAAGTAATTTTTTGGTTGTTTTTCAAACTTTCGGTTACATTATCGAAGTTTTAATACAGACCCCTAACGTTTAAACAAAAACGTTTTTGAAAATATTTTCTAGCCTACAATCATCATTGGTAATATATGATTTTAAACTCATCTCATCGTGGACTATGTATATGCTAAGTTACTTGTCACGTGTCAAGTGTCATCTGTCATCCTGTTAAAAGTTTGTCATCCCCATCGCGGTTTAGCCGGGACCATGTTCCATGCAACTGGGTCGAAACATCGGAAATATAAAAACAGTGAGTACGTTCCGTTATGGTGAGTACCCGTAACATAGTATAATCATTGATAATGTTGAATTCTAAGAATTTTTCGCAGGAGGTTCAGAGCCTATTCGTCTCAAACATACAATCAAATCTTTATTCGTTACAATATTAGTATAGACAATTTAATTTGCGGATATATATAGTGTAACTAATAGTTTAAAACTCCAATGGTACCTCTTACTCCTTAAAACTCCTGGGAATTTTCTAAGTTCAACTGTGATTAAATTTAAACATCCTTGTTTTTAGTTTCGGGAATTGATTTTAAGAAGTTTCTTTGAAGATTTATTACGCAGGAAGGTTGACCTACTTTTCCTGTTTAGGGATTTTTGTCGTAAATAACACAGCAGTTTTGTTTTTACCCAATAACAGTATTATAATGCGTATTAGAAAGTAAGAGAGAAAAATATTTATTACTGTTGTTTATTTGAATTATAAAACGAAAGTAAAATATTCCGTTCTTCATATATTCTCCATCATTGTAACCGACAATTGTGAGACAGACTGGTGGGCTCAGATCTCCTCTCACAATAGTTAGAGAATTTTATAAGTAAGTCCCGGGAGTACAGGTTTCCTTACGATGTTTTTCTTCACCGAACCAAGTATAAGTGATCTTGTAATATGCACAAAATTTTGGTTGCAGCCAGGGTTCGAACACAGGACCGCTTAAGGGACCAACGTTCAAACCTATCATTATATCCGGACTATGGCCTCTATGACGTTATTTCGTGCCAATAAATTTCATCACAAACGTACAGTACAAACTAAACTCACTGTCCCTAGTAACACTACAGCAACACGTGTTCAAATATAAATTAGCATGAACAAACATGGCCGCCTGCTCAGCCGTGCCGCGCGAGCACAATGCCTGCTGCCTCCAGCTTGCACCAAACAACATATTTTATACATTTTAAACGCAACGCAACGTTTATAGCCTAGCGGCTTGGTTCAAAATCGAAAAAGTTCAGTTAAAGCGGGTGAGGTCGGTTGGATGGGTGATCGTTAGTGGCAAAAATTTCATGAGCGCTTCCGTGCTTGGGAGGGCACGCAAAGCTGTCGGTCTCGGTTATTATCGTGGAGGCATGTCGGAGTCCTCGGGCGGCATAAAAACTTTCGACACTAATTGTCCATTAACCCGCGTTATAACAGCGTAGCAAAATACGTTGTAGGCTTGCACCGTCGTTCCATTTAACAGTCCCACCACCACGTTGTTGCTATGTGAGAATTAAATCAAGTGGTAGCTTATTCTTATAGATATTTCTACTGACAATCAAGAAATAAATTTAGTTAAATGAAAAAAATACCAATTAATCAATCGTTTGATAGATAATTTAATCAATTAATCATTTAATTAAAGAATTTAATTAACGACAAAATCAGCCTATACATTTATATATTTGTTTATCTCTATTGATTGATCTATCAATTCAGTTAAGCAAAAAAAACATTAAGAAAAAAATACAACAAAAACAAAACAATCAAACTCATGGCTCGATAGACTGATCAATCAATGAAAAGTGTGTCATGACAATAGTTCATTATACACCAGTGACATTTGCGAGGCTTCAGTTTGTATCAATTGGAACTCGCCCCTAACCTCATTTACTAACAGAACTTACTTCCTAACTAATGAACTACCAGCTAAATCTGGCTAAACGGAAGCCCAATCAAGTTGGCGCGATGTATTTATATTTCCAGGCGTAATATTGCAGAACTCTGATTATATGTATATTCTATATTTCATTTTATTATACTCTTATGTGTAAATTAATGAAGTATCCCACTAATATTATAATTGTGAAACTTTGTTAAGATGGATGAATATTTGTTACTCCTTCACGCAAAAACTAGTAAACGGATCGGAATGAAATCTGACACAGAGATAGATTATGGTTAGGAACAATACAATGACTACTCTTTATCAACATACCTACTTCACGGGTGAAGCCGCGGGCAGAATCTAATTTTCTTATTACAGGACCCTATCATATGACTAAATCACAGTTTTATTTTTTATTCAAGTTTATTTTAATTCTTTATTGCGGACAAAAAATCCATGGTAGTTACAATTTAGACTCTACCAGTATATAAGTAAAAAATAAAATACAAAAAATTTGAATTAAAATGCAATAAAAAGAAGAATGATTAAAATCATATACAATAACAAATTAAATTAAAATACTATAAATTAAAAGAAATAACAAAATTAAGTTAAAATTAAAATAAATTAAATCAAATCTAACCTAATTAGACACTAATATAATATGTACTTGCGAGGCACTCCATACGTAAAACTACATATGTACATATGTGACTCGGGTTCTGTCGTCCGCATGTAGTGCCTCAGTACAGGTGCAATCAGATCATGTCACTATTTTTAGGATGTCGTTATTACTCCCCCTGATCCTGCCCATCAGCGATGCTAATTTTTTCCTCAAGATGGTATGGAAGATTAATTTGTTTCTGTGCGATTTTATTTCGATAGCTGCCAAAAAAAAACCCAATCTTTAGCATAGAACTTGTGTACAGATTCAGTACTAAGAACTGATTTAAGTAAGCATTAGCTTACCTTGAACTAGTATTCCCTATGTCAAGCGGAACGTGGACGATAGGCATAGCATAGCAGAAATAATATTAACACTAACGGTCACAAGATGATGGTGGCATGAGGTATTGGGTGGCCATGAATATTAAAGTACTAAATCCATCAGCAATGTTGGCTATGAGAGTAATGGCTTTTAAGCCAAAATAACCATAGCCATAGCAAAGTATTACAACCAAGACAGGCGATGGAAGGTCGTTATTACACAAATTTAACTCACCGTCCTAAAGCTACAACCTGCAATATTTAAAGCTGCACTCGAGGCGGCAACGCATCGTTATCCAGGAAATCGATTTTATTGCCTAAATATTCCCTCACATTTCCGAGCCCGAAAGACCTACAAATATCCGTACCGACGTTCTAGTTCCCATCGCGTGGAGTACAAGTGCTGGTGAAAAGCGATTTCTTCCGATATTTTCATTGGTCTCTTTTTAAGTATGATGTGTCAGATGGTGGGAAGTAATGACCGTCTAAGGTGGACATCAGCAACAACAGGTTTATTATTGACGTGTTCGGAGCCAAGAAGGATATGATAGACCTAAACCTGCCTTGTTTATTTTGTCTTCTTGGTTCCGTCTTTATTGTTCCTCGTGCCAATTCTTCTTCTGCCATCAGTCCTGAAGCAATCTGCCGTTGGTATGGCTGGTGTCCATTACAATCTTTGTACATTCTGGTTGTTTAAGATCTTCAGCTTCCTTTCTTCCTTTGTGTTTCCTACAATTGAAAATGTGTCAAGTATATAATTTAATGGCTGGAGTCGCGTAAGTGAAAGTCTTGTGATGAAAATTTGCATTTGCATGAGTGTGACACAGACATTGTATGTGTTTATATGTTTGTACTATAATCCCTATGTGGTTTTTTATGAAGAATAAGTTAATGCTTGACATCAATACCACCTGATGAAAAGTGGCGATGATGTCTAAGTTTCGGCGCATTAACTTAGTAAATGCCTATTCACTCTTCTTTTGAAGACTTCTATGTCATACGTTGGCAGGAACACCGACGCAGGCAAATTATTCCAATCCTTTGCAGTAAGTATAATAAACGACGAGGAAAACCGCGTCCAACTGACGGGGTGTCAACAATTTATACGATAATTATACACAAACCGATTATTTTATAAGACTCAAAAATATGTACATAGATGAGTCATGACATGTCAATTTAGATGACGTTTAGTTTCTTCAGCTAGTTTATTCTCGGAAAACACATGTCGTCTATGAATTAAACTGTAAAGAACCATCTTTATCCGCAGGAAGTTTGAAAGTGCTACGTAACAAGGGTCGGGGTAAGCTTTTAAAGCACAAGCACTCTTTGAGCGTTCATTAAATTCCTTCCTGGTCTCATAATTCTAAATATCCTTTGTAAGCCGCTGTCGCTCATGATATAGACACGACAACTATGTGATTATAGGACACCGTATCCGATGTGCTGGACAATCTAATTTTTCACTCACCTTCGCCGTGGGCTAGTATGTAATGCTAGAACAAATTCTGTTACGTTCTAAACCAACAGATTCTTCAGTTTGATCGGGAGTTTACTCGTTTTATTTGGCCATTCGCATTCGAATTTCAAAATGGACGCGTCACTGGAATAATTCATGACCAGTACTTAGTCTATGTTTATCTTGGATTAAGTTGCTTCTAACAGCTTTGTTTCAGTTTGAAGGATTTTGAACCAAAATAAATCAATAGTTATATGGTAATGTAGTCTTGTGGAGCGTTCATTGTCCTGCGGCTTGCTTCGATTCTAAGTGATCGAAAAAGTTAAGCAACAGCGGGCGCGGTCAGTAGGAGGATGGGTGACCGCTAGTGGCAAAAAATTCATGAACGTTTCCGTGCTTCGGAGGGCACGTAATGTCGTCGGTCCAGATTGTTGTCGTAAGACAGCGATTGTTAAGCCATGAAAGCCAACGAGCGGCATAAAAACTTCCGAAACTTGCCCACTAACCTCGCCACCAATCCGCATCAGAGCAGCGTGGTGAAGTATGTTCTAGGCGTCCTCAGTATGAGGAAGGACCTGTGCTCAGTACTGGGCCTTGGGTTGCAGCCATAGACTCCTGAATTATTAATCCTCTGATAGCCACAGTACGCGTAATACCAATGTGAATATTAAAAGTAATGTATTCATTTAATTAACATGTACATCCATTTATTTATGCTGGGGATCTGTTTCATTGAAATGAAGATGCATATATGGAACAGGGTTATTTATTGCACTGCCTCAGACATTAGACGATATATTGGAATGATTCAAATCTACGGTCCCCCCACCCTTTTCTACCATCGTACGACACGACGCACCTCGTGTATTCATTCTTACACAGTGCATTTCCTCAGGTACGGACGACACGCTACGCCTCGTGCTTCGGATGGCGTACCGCGAAGGATTGGAATAAATTGCCAGCGTCTGTGTTTCCGCTGAAGTATAATGCATGCGTCTTCAAGACTAGAGTGGATAGGCTTCTTCTAAGTTAATGCGCTTTATTGGGTTTATTCAAGACTTTTAATAGAAATATGTTATGTCCATTATATGTTATTAAATAAAACAAAAATATTAAATATTCATCAGTGTAGATGTTGCCATTTGTACTACATAAAGTAATTGGTTGTCAATAAATTTAAAAAGATGTTACTACAAAGAATTCTTACATATAAAGAGGAAAGATTAATTAAAAAAAATCCTTATATCGCGCACGCTGCGGAAATTATTGACAATAGTGCAAAGTGATGTACTACAGTTTTATAGAGGACATCCATATCTATAAGTCTGCGACACCATGCTACTAACAGTTACAGTTATGTCACAATAACTACTTTTTTCTAACTGGCTTAACCAACGCGAAGCGAGGGTAGTGTCTAATTTTCAATAAATCGAATACCATAAACCAAAAATGAAATAACTAACTTAATTCAGCGGAAGAAAAATATAATAACGATCACAAAACAAATGTTTCCGATGACCACAATAATTGGAACACAACGGGCTTTCACACCACAACAATGCAGTCTCGGCCAGGGCGAGTTCTCAATAAAGTACGACATAATAAAAGGCCTATTCTGGCAATAATAAAGAAAGTATAGAAACACACCATAGATATCTCGCAGTAGATTAAATAACTCGGATTTATTACGTGCTCTGAATGTCTAACAGATAAATAGTAGATATGGATGCTGAATACAAACTAGATGTGCGCCAAATCCTCTCGCTTCGTGCCTCAACTATGTTAGTGTAAACTTTTCTACTCGCCGTTGATACTGTTAAATCTCGCACGTCCAACGCTACTATTTTTCGAACCGAATTTCAGTCTGTCGAAGAAATTACGCAATGTACAGTAATTTTATTGAGGGTTGGTGGATTTTGGTTCATTGATTTTATCGGGGTAACGTAGCTTGAGGCAGAGGAAAAAATTAAATTAGAAGAACTTGCAGCGCAAGTTGGTTGGAGTTGGTACAGTAAATATCATGTTTGGGGAACCCGATCACTTGTTTGTTCGCAGCTTTTAGGGTTCCGTATTCCAAGAAACACCTTGTGATCGGACTGTGAAGTGTTATAACGTGATTAGGTTGCAGAATATAATGCTACTGATGGTATCATAATAATGTATAATATATATGTATATAGGTGGATACAATGTTCATCCCCAAAAAATTCAACACAACATACTCAAAACAATACATATCGATGTACAATAAAAGTTAAAAAATGTTTATTAGACTAAGTACGACTATAAAATAATAAAAAAATGTCTTTTGACAACACGCACACGACCATCCGAGTCCAAACTAAGCGTTAGCTTGTACTGTGGTGATCAGACAACTTATAAACATACACATACATATATTTTTAAATACATACTTATATAGATATTTATACCCAGACACCCAGAACAAACATTCCTGCTCATCACAGAAAAGTTTGACCTGAGTGGGAATCAAACCCACGACCTTCGGTGTATCAGTCAAGTTCACTAACAACTAGACCAACCACCCTGTCATCAATGTAAGTAATTTAGTTAATTGTGTCTTAACTGAAGCTAATGGGACCATTATATCATAGTGGAATAACGATATTATAGCAAGATAATCTATATAAGACAATATTGTCTTATCTTCGTGCGTCATTGATTGAGTAAAAAAAAATTGTTCTTTTCTTACTTTCTCCCCGCCACTTTTCTATTTCTATCTGCCATTTGTAGCAGTTTGTTGTTGTCCGCTATCATCGTTGCTCCAACGGTGTATAGCGTTCCTTTCTTCTTTCTCTTCACCTTCTCTCACTTTTCAGGTAGCAACGCATTGGTGACATCCCATCTTAGTGTTGCTAGCATCTCTTTGCGGCTGTGATATCATCATTTTCCTGCTTTTACATTAAAATCAGATAATTCTAATTTATTTACAGTTATATGAATGAGAAAAACCTATACTTAAAATTATTTAAAATAAATGTATATATTAAGATATTTGAAAGAAACTCTTAATACAGGTACATAGATCAGTTTATAGATCTTTATTCCTTATTGACGTTTATACACAACACTTGAATGATCATATTACGTAAATAAATTTTATTAAGACCCGGTGTGGGTATAGTATTACAAAAGATCATAACATCAAGACACAACACACAAAAAAAATTACTATGTGGGTAAACATGGAATCGGAATTTCTCGAAATTGTTGAGATAGGGTAGTCCAAGTAATAGCAATAACTTACTAGGAATTTATAAGGTAAAATTTAAAATATACTTAAATACTAATTGGAATTTAAAATTTTATCAATTAATCAAATTAATTCAATCAATCAAAGATTATCAATCAATGTAGCCCCGTCCGCGGACCTTAGCTGACAGGCCAGTTGGTCTAGTGGTTAGTGAATTTGACTGCTGCACTTCGCGAAGGTCGTGAGTTCGATTACCACCCAGGACAAACTTTTCTGTGATGAACATTAATTGATGAATATTTGTTCTGTGTATAAATAAGTATCTATTTAAACCTACATGTATATTAATAACTTGTTTGATCAACATAATACAGCTCACGCTTTGTTTTGGTTCGGATGGCCGTGTGTGAGTTGTCCAAAGATATTTATTTATTTATTAGCTATACAAAAGCGACACGACGTTTGTACGAGTCCTCAAGTAGCAAATCCTATTCTTACATGTTCAGTTTATACTCTCGTCTTTTCTCAATTATTTGACTCTAGCTATCGCTTCATTTTAACCTCGGTTAGATTGTATCTTGTCTTCTTCGCTGTGGTTAACTTTTAAAAATCCATTACGCTTGTGAACGATATCAGACGGGATTTCCAGGTTAAGGTTACTTTTCACCATCGACTACATAACATACTGGATTCCTAGAGTGAACTGTCTCGGGCAAAATATTACAACAATCGACTGACCTGGACACCGCATTCGAAGTACCAAAAGAGAATTTTGATAACGCAATTTTTTATTGACGAATAAATATCCATTATTTTGACTCCCTACCTCTTTCAATTCTGTGATTGGAATTAATAATTTGACAGAAAAATATAGATTATAGAATAACGGGTTTGATTACGATTACGGGCTCGATTAAATGTTTTCAAATCAAAAGTAAATAGGCTTTTCCTGAATTAGTGCGCCTTACCACTCAGATCACATCGCTACCATCAGGCGGGATTATGGTCAGGTACTAATTGAATATATACAAAAACACAGAGTACGAAGTGTCTCGAATGTCATGTTATCGTTAGGTTTACAGAACGACAGAGTTATTTGACATATCTCAAAATTGGAATGACAAATCTTTACTCAAGCAGACAATTCGCAGATGTCATTCGTAAAAAAAGTGTCATAGATCATAATAGAAAATTGTCATAATAGTGAATTGTTAAAGTTCATCGAAGACGATTGTTGGGATTTTCTGTCGTATGTTGCGTTCAGCGGAATCTCAACGTTGCGGTTTTACAGCACGTATGGGGATAAATTTGAAATTGTTTTACTTGCTAGGTTTGGTTGTTGAATTAAATTTGTTTTTGATGATACCGAACGTAAGATGGTGTGTTAATTTTAAACTGATGTAAGTTAACATTTTCTTTTTTATTTATTTATATAATTTTGTGTTCATTTCGGCTTGTTTTGATTGTAAGCGATCAGAAACTTGGCACCGACGGGCGCGGCTCGCAGAATGATGGGTGACCGCTAGTGGCTAAAATTCGTTAACTTTCCGTGCTTCGGAGGATACGTAATGCTGGTCCTGGTTGTTGCTATCAGATAGCAATCGTTAAGCCACGTCGGTACCCTCGGGGAGGCTTAAAACTTCCGACAGTTAGGTGGCCGCTACCCCTCCAGCAATTCACAATGAAGCAGCGTGGTGAAATATGCTCTAGGCCTCCTCGTCATGAGGACAGAGCGGTGCTCAGTAGTAGACCATTAAAGAGTTGAAACTGTTAGTAATCCTATGAACATATATATATTTTTTATTTACCAACGTTTCAGAATGTTGCTTTATTAAAGACCAGAAACTGCCCCCGTTTCGCTTGGAAAGAGCCACTTACCAAAAAAGTAGTTGTTGTGACATAACCCTAAGAATTCGATATACGGTATCGCGTACTTATTTCTATATATTGATGTCCTATATAAAACTGCAGTACTTCACTTTGCTCTATTGTCAATAATTTCCGCAGCGTTCACGATATAAGTTTTTTTTCTACTTTTTCACACCATGGGTTACATTATCGACATTTTCAGGCGGATCCCTATTTTTTCTCGTATTTATTATAGCTTATATTCATCAGGGATAATGTACAATTCTAATGGTAAAAGATTTTTTTTTATCGGTCCTGAAGTTTCGGAGCCTATTCAATTCAAACAAACAATCAAATATTTCCTCTTTATAATATTAGTGTAGAAAAGAAACTGAGAAACAAAACAATATAGTTTCGACATGTCTGTTTATCCATCCATCCATCCGCCCGCACTTCAGCCGAGAAAATCTTTACTAGTTCGTTACAATGTCAATGAAAGTAAAGATAACTAGGTTTTATAACAAAGTAAATCGAGATCAGCTCGAAACAGCAAAGCATTTTAAATTTATCCGTTTCGTACCCCAATAAAGGCGTATCTAGGTAATTGTCACTAAACATTTTTTATAGTGCACTCGGCCCGTAAATCATCGGCTGGTTTACAACGCGGTATAAAAGGTTTACGAGCCGATACTGATATAGTTCGCTGGAAGAGCCGCTGATCAATCTGTTTGATATCGCAAATTATGTGTTAGTTTCTCGCAAGCGAACATAAGTTGTAGCTCTATCTGCCGAATTTTGTATAGATCTTTACTGCCCTTCATTGCAACCCGTGACTGTCCCAGGATTTACCTCGAGTCTCCACTTACAATGTGATGGAGACAGGCCATAGTTCACCAACGCTGGGCAAATATTTTATTGTCCTTACTAATACACGATTTGTTAAGTTTGACGTAGAATTTCACTGTTACACGGGAACTAACAATAGCGTGAGCCTTATTAGTAACGTCCATATTGTTTTTTGACAGTATCGCCACTGAACCGGAAATAATAAGGGCGTAATTCATAAGAAATACTCTACCGTATAATATTATTGCTCTGAGATAACTTTGTATTCGTTTTCAGAGTGATATTGTTGAATCAATCTGATGCAGTTATTCATATGTGTAATGTTAAATAAAAATTCAAATAAAATTAATATTAAATGAATGTAGTATTAGATGATTTATCATGAAAATTCCAGAGTATTTTGTAGAAGTTACGCCTTTATTGTTTT
>DWJZ01006857.1:0-12628 GCA_018249125.1 Asbolis capucinus
CTAATTTTCTTATATGTACTGTCTTTTTTAAAAAGTGTACAATAAAGCATTAAATAAATAAAATAATTACTTATAATATTATCACTACAACATAATTACGCATAATATTACTTTCTACATAAAACCTATTTAATTTAGATTTGTGGTAGAAATAAGTGAATAATTAAATTACTGATAAAATAATCAACAACTATATAACATTTTTAAATGGATTAAAGAAAGCATATGAAATTTTATTTGTTATTCTATGTATGGTGAGAATAATATGTGAGTGAATCTAAGGGTGGATCCAGGGAGGGGGTCTTTGGGGTTGTGATCCCCCTGGGCTGAGTGGACGTAATGAATTTAAAATACTTAATTTTAAGTAATGTATAATGTAACTTGTGCTGAGAATCTATAACTAAGTGAATCATAAAATTAACATTTTTAAAACATAAATTTCACTTTTTTTATTCTAGATTAGTGAATTAAGCAATCATTTAATTTACTATACTTACAGTCAACCATGTGGTGATCAAGTTGGGATGATGGGTAATGACTGTCCCTCCATTTCCAATACCACAGAGTAAGCTTGGAGCTGTTCCCAGATGCAGTTATAACACAAGGGTTGCTTTCATTTCCAGCAAATTCAACTGCGGATACTTCAAATTGACCATTTTCATGGCAGTCTCTGATGTGGTAGAGAAGGTTTGGTTTCCTGTGGTAGTTATAATTATATACTGCAGTACTACCATCCCTGAAAAAATTTAATACAATAGTATCATAATGCTTTTATTGGGCTTGGAAGCAGTTGTTAAAGATGTATTAATAGACAAAGAAACATTTTACATAGTTAAACAAATTTGAGTTAATTATGCAATATTTTGGTAAATCAATAAAATAAGTTATATAAAGTATACAGGAAAATAAAATATAGAGAACATATCAAAATTATTGATTAAACCCTATTTGTTCTTATAATTGATTTCATATGATCATCTGCCTATGCTTTGGATGAACAGATATAGTCAATAAGACAGTAATACCTATTTCCACAAACAATAATATTGTCTTTGACAACAAATCTGGATATGTCATTAGTACGCACATCATTTCTTAACACCGTAGGGACTTCAAGGGTCCACAGAGCATGTCTACAGTAAGGGAATCCTTTCCTGTCAACTATGTAACAGGTAAGACAAGATCGTAGCGACAAGAATAAAACTTCAGAGTTGTGTAGCTTCAACCATGGCATGTAGTTGGCATGATGTTGGATGACCACCTGTGGAAAGCAAAAATAATAATTAGTGGCATAAATTTATTTTTATTTCATTCATATTACAATGTTTATATTATAATACAAATCTCAAAAATAATAAAAAGTATGTGTAAATACCTTATTTCTGTAAATTCCTTTACACCAATTGTTTGATATTCTACATTGATTATAGAATGTTAGAGGTTGCAAATTGCTACAAAAAGGAAGAAACACCATTAATGTACAATAACTTAACAAACTGTATTAGCCACTCCCACATACAAATGATATTTGGGAATCATTAATAGATATATACAATATCTGAATAGATTAATAAACTATTGGACACTAAGTATAACCAAACCAACCGATGTATCAGTGAAAACTTTATCTCTATTGGTAAAACTATTCTTTAAATTTGTATTGTTGTCACAATAGAAAAAACTAGAATTCTACTCGTAATCGTTATACATTGGCCACAATAAATCAAACATGGTAGCAGTGGCATTAAGGGGTTGTTCCATACTCATCTACACAAATAACAATAAAAATACGTAAATGTTATAGAGAGACGAGTGCTTACGTAAGTTGATGAAGGTGCGTTTAGTATTTTGTGATTTTTAAATATTTGATTATCAATTTACCTATTTGTACACTCTCTTATAATTAATCTATTTCGAAAAGCCCACTTCCAAATAGCGTTTTCATTGATAACTGTATCTCGTAAAGTTTTACATGTTAGCATGAGATTTCGCAAGTCTTTTGGATTCAAATACTTGAGTATACTTAGTAACACTTCATAAGGCAGAAACATCAAGGCATTTTCGGTCATTTTCCAAATCGATCTAGTTGCTCATTTTTAAAACGATTAACGTGCTAAAGCGTAATAGTCTGTATCTTATTGTAGTTCACTGAAATTTCAAACTGAGAGCTTGAAAAATTTAATTAAAAGCAATTTTTTCATATTATTATTTATGGATTGTTGTTCAGAGAAAAGAGTACAATTTGCATGTAAGAATATTTCTTCAACTTCCTACATTGGCCCTTTAGCATTAATATTTTACCAAGTTGAATAGCACGTAACAAAACTATTACAAAAAATCACAAAACAGAGGTGTTCAATTCGGTTTAATTTGTCATTTTTGGAATTTCGAGAATTCGGGTTTACTATGTCAACGTCATATTCACAGACTAGTGGTCACATTCATAATACTTCAAGGCTGTGTGGCAAAAGCCCAATGCTGTTAAATTAAAAAAAAAACATATACTTCTAGTAGTTATGGTTCTAATAATCAGATGTTACAAATTTATTTTGTCTTTGGTAAATTAATGATTTGAATATTGCCATTTTCCGATTTCTATTTATGTATTTAAAGAAAGCTTAGCAGGAAAATTATTAACTAGTCTCTTTATAATATTTTGACATTTAATATGCAAATTGAAGTCCGCAGTCAGTAAGATTGAGGACGGTCCTTCATTTGTAACACTTTGGAACGTCGTCTCGCTTGCAATTCACCTCGTCACTCGTGCGTTTAGGTAATTTACTCTCTTATATAAAAAAAAAGTTAATAATTGAATTTAATTTAGTAGTAATACATGTATGGCGTCTTTGACATATATTATGAAGTACTCCTTGGTCTTTGAAGGAGGAACCATAGTGATACATACTCTACTGTCAATTTAAATTTGGCAGTTATGACGTCATATGTCAAATATTTTGCCAGTTAAGTCACTTAAGTCATTAAGTGTCAACCAAACATCAAGTAATCGAATCGAATGGAAGGGGACTGTTACTTTCTGTTTACCTGTATGAGAATTTAAATATAAGGAATTTGAATTTATTTAGCTACTCGTCAATTTATTCTTATTGATACGGATGAAATAAATGTTCATATGAATATACAGTTTCCAATAAAACTTTTAATTTAACGAAGTTGCTGATCTAAATGATTCATCGAATTCTTTGCTAAATTACGTTGCACTGTTCAGTGACACTGACGTCTGCGTAATAATGGATTTATTCAAACAGGGTGAGTGTGTAATTCAAATAAATATATGAACTGTAAATGTACTTCTAGTTGTTGGTTACCTATTGCAATAATATCAAACGAAGCAAATATATATGATGTTGTTAGGGATACCCAAACCAATGCGTATTTGTTATGACGAACTTGTATCAAGGCCGCGTTCCGTGCTGTCCCGTACCTGGCACCTACTTGATAAGATGTTAAATCGTAGTGGTCAGTTCGTCGGTGGGTGGACCGCGTTTTAATTATCAATATTTTATGCGAGTCGAGGGCGCTGATTTGCGCAAATTTAAAGTGATAATAGTCGTTAGTGTTGTCGATTTGCAGTTGGAGTGCGATCTTTCTCATCGCATCCTGTTTGTAATTAGCGTGCAAGTACATTGTTTGCCACAGTTCTAGTGAATTGGACATTTTATGATATTGATTTCAAGACTTATTAGTAATTATTGACATATTAATACTTTGTTATTGTGTTTGATGCTGTGATTTAAAAAAATAATAAAAGGTAATTGTTCCCTTTGGTCATAATAGATTTTAACAGATGAATTTGTGTAATTAGGTATATAATATTTTTTTTATTACTATAATTTTGACTACTACTAAACATATATTTCTATGCTGAATCAAAATTTATGAATTAAATGCATCTATAAAAATCTACTGTTAAGGTTCTTGTTGAAGATCTTACATACTTACATTAAATATAAAGATTTATAAATATAATATACTAACATTTCTTCCCATTAGTATACAATTTTAAAACCAGAGAAATCACCCAATTTGTTAAATAATTTGTGAGTATTTCAAATGAATAGCTAGGGCATAGAAAATGTCAATAACAGACTTTGAGTGAATTCCAATAAGAGCTTCCAGAGCAATGTGCGTTTATGATCTATTAGCTGGAAAGGCTAGTTGAAGGATTAACCATTTCTATTAAAGTCCAAAACTGTAATGATGTCATTTTTCTTTACTATTTCTTTCTTCTCAGGTATGAAGGGTCCAATCAGACCAGCTCCGGCAGTGCCAGCCAATTGTGTGAATCGTTACTCTCCTGTTACAAATTGGAATGATGACCCATTTGGAGCTGATGTGTTTGAACCAACACCACAATTTTTACAGAAGAAAAAGCCACCACCTCGTCCACCTCCGCCCAAAGTTGCCAAACAACCAGATGTCCCAGTTAAACCGTCCCATTTTATAAGAAAACCAACAGTATTGTCTTCCCTTTTGTCTCGTAAAAATAAAAATGCCAATCAACCCAGTGGTTTTCAGCAACCGCATCAACAAGGTATTGCATCTGAATTTGCTGAATTGGATACAACAAAAATGTTTCCGAAATGTGAACGAGTGACTGTACAGACTGCTTCATTAATAGACTTGACCTCGCCCCCTAGCTCACCAACATTCACAACCAGGTCAAGTAGTGACGGTGTCAGTGTGGATAGCTTTGGCTCTGATGCTACGACATCCACTAATCATCACAGTGCAGTAAATGGAGGCAATGCATCTCAAGCAGAAAGTGGCTTTGAAGACGATTTTGATCTCATTATTCAATCCAGGAAGCCAATTACAAAAGACGATACATTAGATGATTTTGGTGCTATTGATCCCTTTTCACCTCAACCAGTGGCAAGTAAGCCTCCAATAATGAAGAAACCAGTATTCAGCATGAGCAAAGATATATTTGATTCATCAAGTAATTATGCCCCTGTTCCTTTAAAAGGACCCACAATAATCCGGGCAAAACCAGCAAGGCCAAAGCCTCCAGAAAATTCTGCATTACTAAAAAATTCATTTGGCAGTGACTTTCATCTCACCACTATGAATGTCAACACTACTACTCCAATTCACAAAATCAACAATGGATTTGGTGACAATTTCGTAAGTAAAATAATCACTAATGTCTATTCAATTTCTTTGCATTTAAATAATACACAAAGACTAAACATAATTTTCTTCCAGACATCGTTTTATCGTAAAATATGGCATATATTTATTACAAGTGTTTATGTAATGTTTCCCGAAATTCTTTTGATACATTCGTTTCATTTTGTATTTCAGCATATACTTGCCATCGGAAATGATACGGAAGTGCATTTTTATTCGAAGTTGGTTTCCACAAAAATTTTTGCAATGTCAAACTATATAAAACTATTTTCATTTTGAGCCCATACTATTTTTCATGATTCATTTCAAACATGTAAATACCTAAATAGACTGCAGTATTTTTGGACTAACCCATGTGTTGTTTCATCAATTAGTATAATTACAGAAGCTATGAAAGCGAAAATTCCAGTATCATCCGTGTCATTGAGCATTTAAGCCTATTTTCAAATACGTAACTAAATTAACCTAGTTATACGTATATTAATATTCTCCACGTTTGTGTTCACTGACGAGAACAAGTTCGAATTATTAATATAAATAAGGTATAAACGGTAATGAGAATACTGCCAAATATGCGATATACATATTCCGTGTGGCTTAACCTCATTAAAGCCCAATACTAAGCACGTCTCATAACCGAGGGACACCACGCTGCTCCAATGCGGCTTGAGGGAGGAAATCCGAATAACAATATCTATTTCATAATGTTTTAATTGACCCTGACAAGTGTATATTTTTATAATTCGTTTTTATATTTATCATAGTTGTGGGTCGTACACAAGTTAAATGAACAAACACCTGCCTTTTACAGCCCCAATGCCATTACGTGTGTTATTGTTAAAGTAGGTATGTGTAAAATTACACATGCAATAATGATAGAACAAAAGATTATACAATAATTTGGCAACCTTGGATTTTATATTACCAAACCTATGTATATGTCGGCTACGATTCGAAAAGATTTTTTGACATACAAACTTGAAAACACAATCATAGGTTTCCAGTTGAACATTAAGTAACGGCAATATATTTGATTTTATAAATAAAGACGTTAGAAATTTATGATTGTTAAATAGGTCTGTGTCTACTTATCAGAAACGTATTACGCAAATACCTTTTTACCAACGAAACGAATTCTAAACAGACAATAATAAGAGTTTGATATTTATGTAGTAGTTGATAAATGACCAGTTATGTAAAATGTATTATGATTGCAAAGAAAAATGTTTTCAAACGTAAATTGTTCCATTTCGTACGCGAGTAAAAATTTTCACAGCCTCGAAAACAACTAAAAATATCTTGTTATTGTAAAATTTCCATGACTTATTTTTATCCTAGCATATTCTAGAATCCGATCTACCTATCTTGAACACTTAAAATCTGAATGTTAAGAATGAACCCAGTTACTCTTAAAAAATATTTTCAGTATGCCTCATCATGATCTAACAATGCAAGGACTGCATATAAAATCCTTTTCTAGTAATTTATGAGGTTTGGATAAGTTATTCTTCATGAAAACTTTCGAAATGGGTTTAGGATTATCTAAGCATGTTCCACGGCTTGGTGTTTTCCCTAATAAATTATACCCATTCCGAATATTCAACTCCCAACCACTGCAAAAAGTTGCTCTTGATATTGCGACAGATTGTTTAATTGTTTTGCGAATCTGTAATTGTTATTTAATTACCACTCGTGAAGCGTTCATAGCCCAAGCAGCTTGCGTTAATAGCAAAGTAAGAGCGGATGCGGTCGGTACGAGGATGAGCGACCACTAGTGTCAAAAATTTCATGCTTTTCCGTGCTTCTGAGGGTACGTAAAGCCGGACAGTCCTGGTTGTTATTGATAGAAATCAATCGTTAAGCCATGTCGCAAGTCTTCGGGCGGCATAAAAACTTCCGATACTTGGGTTGGACATTAATTTCTCTAACAATCCGCTTCGGAGGAGTGTGGTGATGTTATACTCTAGACCTCCTCTCTATGAGGATAGATTTGTGCTCAGTAGTGGGCCATAAATGGGTTGAAGTCATTGGACCTTATTAAAACACTGTGTATTCTTTTCAGGATTCAAAATCGTTGAGTTGGGATGACAGTTCCCCGGAGCGTGAAAGTTCGCCGCCGATGCCTTCAATTCCGCCCCCACCGCCTCCGCCGATCATCGACGACGATCTACCAGTCGTGTGGCCAGAGGAGCCGGACTTCGCCCTTTCCCAGTTCACGTCCGAGGAACAGAACACAGAGTCGGAGCCCTACGCTGTTGCGCTGTTCGATTACTTCACCGATCATCCGGACGATTTATGTTTTTCGGTGAGTGTTTTTTCTTTGATTCCTCATATTTTTCTATTTCATTTAATACGACTCATACTTATTTTACTAATGACCCCTAATTCGCAAGACTTACCTTTCGAGCATTTCGACTATATGATCGTACTTGACCAGTTTTTTAAAAGTTTGAATAAGTTTAAATTGGCTACATTTAAAAGATTATTTAATAGCTCATCGTCGATTCTTCTGTGGTAGATGTATAAAAGAGACCCAACGTCGTACATTGCTTTCTTGTATCTCATAGATATTAGGCAGGGTTGCGATAAAAGTCGAACGTCTTATCGATTGCCATATTTCAAATAAATTCGAAAATCAAACACAAAATTAAACCTTCCTCATGACACACCATATTTATTGGTATAAACCGTTAAAAAACCGTTCAGTAATTATGGAATTTATCGCAAACAGATGCAGTGGAGATATTTGATTTATAATAATGTAGTGACTAATATATATGACCATCGTGGGGATTTTTATCTATCTAAAAACGTCATACACTCATGTTTGGTAATGGAACAGACGAAGTAAACATTCCTGTTACGCAGTAATTACGACGTAGGTATATTATTATAGGTAATTGATAACACAGCTCAAATTTAAAACTACAAACTCATTAATAACTGAATGATAAAACTATTTACAAAATATTGTTGTCGATTCGAAAAGGTGCTTTGTCACGGAGATGAGACGGTGAAATAAATATTCCGTACATAATTTAAAATTAATATTTACATAATGACTTCTGAACTAAGGTCTGTCTTGTTGGAATGTAACACACTTTGTTTTTAGATAATATGCTCTTTTGTCGTAATTTTTAAAACTCAGTTGTTTATATTCTTTCGATATGGGCACTCATATGGCTGTGCAGTGCAAGTGGGTTAACATTTTGTACGCACAATATTTGTAGTGCTGTATGCTTCTCATCCCCTCCACAAGAATGCTCTAGGCCTCCTCAGGACCATGAGATACCTGTCTCAGTAAAGGGTAATCAATGGGTTGAAGCCAGCCGCCATTCTCATACTTCTGTCACTCATCTTGGATCGGTATATCGTTGCTATGTTGGCGTCCGTTGCTGCCATTGGTTACCTCTGTTGTTTTGAACTGTTTTCCTTTCGTGTTTGCGCTATCAGGTGTTGCAACATCCGAGTTTATTACTTTCCCTGGCTGACGACACCATGGTATCACCCCAGTTGCTAATGTCTTGCCATCTGGTGATCCGTCTACTCGTTAGTCTGCTTAAAGCACAGAAAAATGGTTGTAGCTATACCGCACATTCGTTTTCTAGCAAAATGATAAAAGTCTACTATTTACACTAAGTAAATGAACGGGAACGGATGCCATTCGATAAAAATTGTGAACGATGATCTAGAATTTTAGAACGTAAATACGCTCAAGACATCGTTAGAGGGTATTGCCCCTAACCACGGCAATGTATTCATTCAACTTCTTATCTTCCCAATGCGATATTTCGATAATATATTTAGTTATCAAGAAATCTGTAACAATAGATAATGGGGATTTTATAAGCATTTCTTTGTAGATACAGTGTATGTAGGAAGATATATTATTTTTATACCCTGCAGACATCCGTATAGGGATTCCCTTTATGTGATCTGTCTACAAGTGTCTGTCTATCAGGTGTCTCCAATCCACGAGGTTAATTTGGAACTGTCAAAAAGTCACAACACAATATGCAGCAATATTGTACATTTTGTTACAGTGCAACATATAGGAAAATTGTTTTAGTATGTGCTAGTTAATAGCCTAGTAACTGCCGGCACTAAGATTCTATATAGCAAAGTGCCGTAGGCGAGATTTTTTACATTGTCGTATTTTTTTTATTTTAAACTGATATAAATAATATTAAACCAAGCTTATACAAAAATTCTACAAATCATTGATTCTGACGGATCATTCAAGTTCTTCGATTGCCATTCAGCTAAAATGTGTTACTCACATTTATATAAACTGCGCTTGAATAGAACTTCCAACTCTGTGTGATGGGAATACAGTTTACATATCGGAAAGACTTTCGGATCGATTTCGTTGGAGTGTATATGAAAGCCAATTGCAAATGTGAATACCAAATTGCGCTTCAGAGACAAAGTGGCTACGATATCGGTACGACTTGTCAGACGAGAATCACGGGCTGGTTCTATTATGTTAATAATATAATGGTTTAGAAAAATGCCTTGCTTTAAACATTGGATTCGTTAATTTAGTTATTGTAGTGGTTTGTACAAATAATATTAATACTTTATTAATCTGTGCTTCAATATAGCATCATGGACTGTCAGTTACATTATTATCTGTCCGCCACATTAACCCGTTTATTAATATGAATAATATTATGAGTACATTAAAACATGCAATAAGTAATCAGTGTGATGTTGATGCACCCATAAATAAATGTTAATAAACTTTCTTACATAAGCAGACAAGTTTTTATTTAATCTGCATTGTTGTATTTTTGCAAGCAATTTGTATTATCTTCCAGACGTTGGCGAGTGACCTCGAGTGTTTCAACTTAATGTGGGCATTTGGCCAACTACTGTTCTAATTTTAGTATAGTTACGTTATGTCTTATCAATACTTCTTCTTTTAGAAGCAGTTTACTCAAAGTTCACGGTCGTATAACTTTAGTTATGACCTTCGGAACTGTTTTATCTTAACTATTACGTAAAGATCGTCTACATAATTAATGATCTTATTATACCGTGAGATTAATATTTCTATTGTTGTACTACACAATATACATAGATGAGTTTTTTCTCGTACACACCAAAAAGAAAAATATAATTCACAACTCTGCTCGTGCATCTGCGCGCACACACACACATACTCCTGGTAAAAAAAGTTGCTATCGTGTTTTCGACTACAGCCTTATAGTAGTTGTAAGGATCGACGCTTTATCATCATCCTAGGGTTAATAAAAATTTACTTTCATGTATGATATACAGTGCCGGATTAAAACTGCTTGATACTCTAAGGCCTAGGGTTTTAGCAATCCACGCCTGTAGGCCTGGAATGCATCAGTAAACTAGTATCGGTGTTTAATGAGAAAAGCCGTGTAATGACCCCTAACGCAAATTTCATGTCAATTTAAATAAAATTTTAGTAAATTTTTTGGGCTGTTTCTAGTGACCCCCAAGGGTTTTAACCTTTTCTTATGAGGACCACGAATGTTAAAAAGATATTGATGTGGGGCATCGGGAGGATCACAAAAAATGCCAAGTTCGGAGTTACACCGCAGTGGCCTGCGGGCTAATTGTGGCCTGAGGGCCGCAAGTGCCAACCCGTGTTCTATGCAATTGCTTAATTTGCCTTATGCAATTTGGTTAATTTAGGCTTATGCGGCACTTATGATATCGTATACCATATCGAACAAGATACGAAAGCTTGTAAGAATGGATGGATGAATGTTTGTTAAACTTTTACACAAAAATAAATGAATGAATACGAATAAAATTTGGCACAGAGATAGTATGGCACATACATAGGCTACTTTTATCCACATCGGGCGGGGACTAGTATACCACAACGAACATGATGTTCCTTACCAGTACCTATAGCGTGTTGAAGTCATCGACAAAACCGATGTATCTGTTTAAGTAGCTTTATCTAAACAAGCATCGGTTTTGTTTACGACCTGTGTCAGGCTCACGGACAAACTTATTATCACGTTTATAACCATTGTAGCACTTTATAAGGCGTTTCTCGGTCACGTTGCTAATACGTCGTATTTACAATTTTTACGAGTTTATTAGTATGTTGTTAAGTTGTAACTGCGGTGATGCGCTATTATAATTGGTTGTGTAAATGTTGAGTGGTGCAGGGGTGGAGTAGGGTTCGAATCTGCGATGTTTTTGTAATATGCATCGTTTTATACTATCATATTTCTGTTTTAATGTGGACTGCAGTCTCTCTTACTTACGATTCATTTCATCTCAATCAGTGATAATTTAGCATGACTTTTTGTAAGTGTAAAATGTAATGATCGCGTACACATCCAGAATATTCCCTGTGTCACTTACAAATAATGCTCATAATCCGAAAACAAACATTTATCCCGGCCGGGAATTGAATCCGGGACCCCCGCTTCGCAGGTAGGGTCTTACAAAAATGCTAAGCCTTAAGCCATTCAAATTTTAAGTAGAAATAAATAAAATAATATCGAACACATGTACCCGCCAAATTAGTATCTACCTACCTTGAATCTAGACAGCGACTAGAGTAGGAAATCTTATTATATTTCATGTACAAGCGAACAGGAACAGACCACATCCGCCCATGTTAATTAAACCTTGGAAATTATATCCCATTATGGTTATTCATGTAATATGACAAAGTCCACTTTACCGACATATTTTTAAACACATTGTCTCTTTGGCTATAATGTTTTGAAGATATAACCTATCGTTCGAAACGATCAATATTTGTGTAACTGATTTCTTCTATACATGAAAAATATTTGGAAGAAACTATGCTTTTTTTGTCGGTATTTCCGCTTGATTATAATGTAAATGTCTTCAAGTCAAGAGTGATTAGGCTTTTACTTAGTTAGTGCGCTTCACCATCAGACTACGCCGCCACTTACCATCAGCGCTAACATATTGAATGTTTATAAAAAAATACTATATAGTATAGAACTTTTAGTAAGGGTTAGAAAGTAAAACAATGTTTTTTTTATATGTAAATGTTTGACTGTTCCTTTCTGCACGTCAATCTTAGATACGGCTGAAACGATTTGAATGCAGTTTTAAGTGATGTATAGAATAAAATCGGTTCTCAAATTAAAAAAAAATATGTCCACTTAAAAAATCTGTCCACGGGCCTTGCTATACGGAAACGGAGGCAGTCAATAGCTCCATATAAATTTGATGCTGATCTTGAGAATTATTTCCTTTCTGCAGAACTTGGCATTCATTTAGATCTCAATTCTTTAGTTATTGAAGTCGATTGCTACGCTTATTATTCTCAATATTTAAATGTGTTCCCATTTCATATATATTTTTTCCATATTATAAGTTGAGGCTTGACTACAGTTCTACCTTATGGTAAGTGGCGATGTAGTCTTAGATGGTAAAGCGCATTAACTTAGAAGAAGCCTATTCACTTTAATTTTTTTCAAGACGCCTACATTATACTTCAGCG
>DWJZ01006858.1:0-12627 GCA_018249125.1 Asbolis capucinus
CCTGGGATTCGAACCTGGAGCCCCCGAGTAGGAGGCCGTATTCTCAACCACGAGGCTATCACCGCTAATACATCTCCAGGCCATCAACTATCTCCACATGAAACACATCAATCCCTCGCTCCATTTCGATGTGAAAAACGGACAAACACACACACACACACTCACATTAGTGTCAATTATAATAACATAATATTAGTAGCAGTCTGAATTTTATGCAATGAGTTACAAACTTAACGATTTGAACGTCGGTCGATCGTTCGGTGCGGAACAGGAGGTTCTTAACCTGCGCATGAATCAATCAAAATTTCAAAAAATATTTGAAATAAATTGTCACTTGCTTTGGTGAACAAAAACATCGTGAGGAAGCCTGCGCTCCAGAGCTCCATGAAGTTCTCGAAGATGTGTGAAGTGTAATAACGAACATCGCCAACTGTCGACTACTTAGGGAATAAGATACGGCTTGCGACTCTCACATTACAAGATGGGACCCGAACCCAACATTGGGACAATTTTAGGTTGCAATCAATGGGCCTAAAGACCAGTGGTATTATAACCAATCAAACTTTTTGGTATTGGTTGTGGTCTCTGACTAATTTGGTCTATAATACTGTGCAGAGAACCTTTATATCACTCAAAAAACAGCACTAAGGAGTAGTTTTTCACGGGGAAGATCTAGAGAATACTCTATCAGTGTGGATATAAAGGATATTGTACTATTGTGTTAGTGTTTCCCTGTCAGTAGTTTACAGCACGCTCCAAGAGATCTGGCACAAATTATTACTGAGGATTTTTTATAAGGAATAAAATTATTGTTTTTACAGTAATTTTTAATTCTTTTTAACTTACTATTCGCTTGTCTGTGATTTATGCACAATAATCGCTAAGCAACAGATGATCTGGCTTGAAAGCAATTTAATTTTGCTATGTTCAACTTGGAATAACTGAGTTTTTTTTTTTATTAAAAAGTTGCAACTCCATTTTGTTTTATTAAAAAAATGTTTCATTAAAAAGTTTTAAATAAAAAATATAAAGAAACTAAACTAAAGAAACTTAAGTCTACGGTCCTAAGCTATCCTGAAGCGAGGCTAGGGCAGTCACTCATAATTAAAAAGTAGTAAGTGCATTGCCCTCCTGGTGTACTAACATCGTAAATATTACCGGGACAGCCCCGAGATTTATATGTTTAATATCAGTGGAAGAGCTGGAGCGCTGTTTGCATCACAACTGCTACAATTGGCTCAGTGCAAGTACTAGCGTTCTGTAGTACCGTTCACTATAAATACATCAAATCTCTTACCTTCAGGTTGGATTGTAGGCAAGCGCTACCTTATTGAATGTAAAGAAATATATTTTATTTAAAATGTAAAAATAACAAGTATATACTACTTATTATTTTTTTATATTGTGATATTGATGTGCATGTCCAAAGATATTTATTTCATTGTTTTATTTTAACTTAGTTATTTAATTTATTCATCATCAAATTATTTTTATAATTACTTTATTTGACATCTATAACCAGTTTGTAATTTCCTTACAATGATTTTAATTAAGATTTTTATTTAAATGTTTGTTTATGTTATTATTTGGTAATTATTATTATTTTAATTTTAAATTTTTAATATTCTTCTTCACGAGTAATGTTTTTCTATTTTCATAAATTTATGTACACAATGTTGCCAAACTCATTACTGGAGGTGACATTAAACTAGACATCGCATTTTATTGTACCTGTTTACCTTGTATGTGCAACGTTATAAATAAATGACGGTTTCAGTCCCAGTGAGCCATAAAGACGGACAGACAGCGCAGTTTTAATAATGGATTCAATACCATTAACGGCTCTTTACTGACCACAGGTTTCGCCTCGTAACTGAGGAGGCCTAGAGCATAATCCAACACCCTGCAACATGAAGGGTGGAAGGTTTAGTCGCCAATCCAAGTGTCGGAAGATTTCCGTCGACCCCGCTTAACGATTGCTATCTAACGATAACAATCTCAGACGGTTTTACGAAGCATGGAAGTGACCCGCAAATGATCCCGAGGGTTCATCCTGGCTTGCCTGGTGATGTATTCTTTAGTAAACCTCACTACTATGCCGGAAATCATCGGTTAGATCCCCACCCAGAACAAACATTCCTGTGATGAGCAGGATTTTTTGTTTCTTTCCTGGGTGAAATAAAAATATCTATGTATATATAGATTTATTTTTAAAATTATGTATAGTGAACTTTATAAAAAATAAATACTATATCTACAGCTATTTGTTTTGGTCTTACAAAAATTACTAGTTGCGAAGATAATGAAATGGATGAAAAAGCTATTGCACACAGACGTACTTGTACGAAAAACTAGTACATGTGTATATGTATAGAAAGGAATTCTGAATAGGTATGTATGGAAATATGCATATAGTCCATTTTCCTCATACGTACATGATGCTTGATTTTTACGTAATTTTACGTTATTTTTACAATACTTGCGTATGATGACGTTAAAGAATTAATACGGCCCAAGATATTAGTGTGTTAAACATATAACGAAACGACTTTTAAGAAACTGTGATATTATATTTCAATTTTTAGTTTATATAATTTATACGAAAGAAAAACGGTCTTTATATAATATTATATATACTTACGAGGATATTTACGCCAAACTTGCAGGTTAAACTGCACAAGTTGCCTCATAAATATCAACCTCGTACACTTAGCAACCGAAATTTAGTGTCCGAGTTTGACTACAATACTGAAATGTTAGGTATTTTGGTCCTACAGTTCTAGAACTGTACCCATTGATACCTGTAGGTTGTTAGGTAGTTAGGATTTTAACAGTGATTAACAAGGAACACAGCGTTCATACCTTGCGTTTCGAATGTAGCCGAGAGAAAAGGCTAAGAAACAGCGCGCGCGGTGAGTTAGCAAATATTTCATGCGCTTCACTGGGCACCACCCACGGAGGGCAGGTCTCTCAAACAGGAGAGTTCGTACTCTGCATTCTTATGATACATCTATTTTTATGTGCGTATCTTCTATTAATTATTACTTGCATCGATTGAGGAAAACATCATGAAACCACTCCTGAGAAGTCTCCGACAGTTCTCGAAAGTGTGAATTCTACCAATCCGTACTACGGCCCCTTAAATTTAACGGGATCCGAGTCCTGCAGAGACAGATAGGGTTACGATGAAGGTTCATCGAGTATAATCGACCGATATATAAGGAAATACCATATTATTCGCTAACTCTCTCCTTCAATACGACTGCCTTTGCCTCAGGTGACACGGACAACACAAACAACACGTCACATTTATAACCGTGACCCGAGAACAAACATCTGTCTATTGGGCATCTAACCCGGGATTGTGCAGGCAAAATTACTGCCATCTAAGTAACACTGCCGCCAATCATAAATTATTGTGAAATAAAATAAGAAGTTCTTAACCGATGTCTAGAAATCAAACAAAATTTATTTAAATTTTTATTGTCTTTAGTTATACAAAAACATGGAATAATCCTTAAAATAACTTACAAAACACATTTATTTAATATTAAATTTAATATATCGTGATTTTCTAAATTTCTTGTACATTGATATTAATAAAACTATGTTATACATCTTATACATTTTAATTTTTGCCACAATTTTGGCACTCGGTAACGAAAAGTGGCCATATTTGGTCACGAATGGCATGCAAACACTACATCACTATTGAAGGGTTGTAGAGCATAATATTATTAATAGAAAATTAATTTAATATCTATAGAATATATTATAGTTATACAATTATTATAAAACCGTTATACATCGAATATAAACAGATAGTGATTAGTCAGTTTTTGTTGTCTTTAAATTTTGTGCTATAAATATTGAACCATTCACATACCTACTTATTTTTTTAATTATTTAACTAAAAATAATCTTAAAAAGGATGTCACACAAGGTTTATTAAAAATATTTAAAAACACAATCTCTAATTATAGATTCATAATACAAAGAAACACAAAATTTTAAAACTGTTTTGTTAACGGTTGAGGAGTTCTCTTGACTGGAGCCAATCCTGAACGTAGTATCAAGTCATACTTGTCATAAAATGCATTGTCATCAGGATGAAGACTTTATGCAATATTACCGCCAAGTAGTTTAAGAGGAAGTGGGTCTAATTAAGCTTGCTTGACCCGTAACAAACAAATATACTAACATACTAAGGGTCCGTTCACACAGACAGGCTCGGAAAGGAGAGCAGATTTTTATCATGTTGGAAACAGTTTTGACTAATAGCATTAAGGTTTATTTTTGTATGTGCACTTCTTTTGACATTAGAAATGCTTGAACGCGCTTCGTGTGAAATAATAAGAGGAGCCGACCGGCTCTGATTGCGTGCTCTTTCTCCCTCGCGTAGCCGATCGGCTCTGATTGCCGGTGCGGTCAGTCTATATGAAATAGTTGGCAACAATTCCAAGCGTATACGATCCGGTCTGTGTGAAAAGAAAACTACGAGTCAATGCTCTCCGAGCTGGTCTGTGTGAACGGACCCTAATATACAAACATACACTGCAAGTTAAATAAAAACTTGTAAAAAGAATAAATGACGCTGCAGCTTGATCTCTTCAAACATTAAGTAATTTTAAGTATTCCCACGCAAAATCGGACCCGTTGGATAATTTTTCATTTTTTAATAATATACTGTTGTTTGCTGTTATAAAACCATAATAATATACCAGTTTAATCCATAATTGATTGGTGTATGAAATTATAGACGATACAGTCAAGAGATTAATTTGCAAAGTCCAGTAGTTAAGCGACTTCGATCTTCATTATGCACATGCTGAGAGATCAAACTGCAACCCATGTGTATTGTTTTAAGTTGAAATATTGAAGTTTTTACAACTGTACATCTAAAGTGCGTCCATTCTTATTGATATAAACGCGAAAGTAACTGTCGGTTTGTCTGCTTTTACGCCTAAACACCGAATCGATTTTGATGAAATTTGGCACAGGGATGCAGCGCTATTTTCATCGCAAATGAATCTTGGTATGTTTATCGATGCAGTAGATAGAACTATGAAACTTTGTATGTACGTTATTTTATAGCAAATTATAGTATAACCGAAATACCGACCAGTGTAGGGATAAAAGTATTCCACGAGGTTGAAGTCGCGGACAAAGGCTTATTAAGCTTGCCACATATCAGCTTGATTGAAAAGAAATGAAACATTTTCAAGAAAAAGTATCTGAAACTAAGATGTGTCGAAATATCCAATTCCGACCAAATATTCTTCGACCGTGGTTCTAGCTTTGAAAAATATTGCTGTGAAACGTATGCTATATCACAATATTTCATCATTGAAAATACGACAGTCATTCTATATAGATGAGGTTTATTTAACTCATGTTATAGAAAAGCTAGAACGCAATCGTCTGATACTTTTTGTTTTTTTTAACATGAATAATGAAGAAAAATATCAAAAATAAAATAAATTAATAAATAAAAATATTCAGATAACTCAGTGCAGTACAGTTGTTGGTAGAGTATGTAATTTTAAACCAACAGCTCGTTTTCAAAAATTGATAATTTTTACGACTCAAAACAATAAGGGCGTAACGCTTATTTGAGTTGATCTTATCATGATCTTGAGTTGATCATAAGGATTACGCCACTATTGTTAAGAGAACCTATTCATAGTTACGCCCTTATTGTTAAGAGTAACTCATAAGAGTTATGCCCTTATTGTTTTCCGTCGAATGATATCCTACTTTCTACAAATATTATAAATGTGAATGTTTGTGAAGTTTGGATTGAATTTGAACGGATTAATATGAAACTTAGCATACAGACAGACCATATCCAAAAAATGAGTATAGGATAGAATATATCCCGACTATAGATTCCCCTGGGATGAACTGCACGTTTAGACGTATATGAATATTTGCGTATCCTTCACGCGCTAAACGTGGAATGGATTAAAATGAAACTGACCCGCAGATTATAGTTCAGGATAGGCTATTTTTTATCAACGTGAGGCAGGCGGAACCCCGGGCAAAAACTAGTAACTTATAAACAAGCTGTAAAACAACTGATCGTGTTCAATATTACTTCGGTTAGTTATGTATAATCAATCTAAAATATCTATAGCAGTCCTAAATTGAGTTAAAAGTTTTATCTATACCACTAGTTCCGTCACGTTTAAAGGCGAAGTTGTTTGAAGTTACGTTACGATAAGCTTAAACAAAACCAATTATTAACTCCAATTATTTCAAGTTGGTACAAGTTTATTCCAATGAAGATCTATTAGTATGTTCCCGGAGCTATTCTATTGGATTACCTGTAGCAATGTAATTAAATACCTGAAGTTTTAGTCGAGTTGGGTTGTATTTTTATAATCCTTAGTAATATTATAATGTGAAAGTTTCTGTTACCTTTTCACGCTTGAACTACTGAACTGATTCTGAAACCTGAAACTTGGTACGTACAATATAACTTCGGGAATACAGGCAACGATTTTTGCGAAAAAAGCTTGATGGGATTGAAATGGCGGATGAGGTTTTAATTATCGCAGATATAAGCATTGGGCTCTGTATTCATGGACTAGCTGGTGTTGACTGTGGGGAAGTGAAGTCGGGGTGTACCAGGTGGACGTAGTCGCAGGAAAAAGCTAGTTTATTCTAATAATAAAACTGTAACAGGGCTAATTCTGTACTTAAAGTATTTTTTGGAAATGTTGGCGCAAGGAGGCTTTGTTATCGATATAGAGACTAAAACAATTTTTTTTTGGATTTATTGTCTATTCGTCTGTTTGTCTGCTCGAGCTTCACGCAAAAATCACTTGACAAATTTAGACGAAACTCAGTATAGTCGAAATTTAAGGCCCGAGTATGGTTATAGGATATATTTTATTGCAAGAAATGGCTTCGTTCCCGCAGGATAACAAGTTAAATTGGTATGGCAACTCCGAAACCAATGGATCAATATAAATGAAATTTAGTTAGTTTATAGCTTATGTACGTATAATGATTATAGGATGCTTTTTACTCCAAATAACTGCTTTTTTCCCGTGGGATAATACGTTAAAATTAGTAAGGCAACTCTAAAACCATTGGATAACTCTTCTTCCGAAGCGAAGCGGGGGCAATTTCTAATTTTGAATAAACTTGTAATCAAACACCAGTAGATGACCAGAAGATTTTCATATTAACCAACAAATTGTTACGCACTGAGTTGCATAAATAGGTACTTTTAAAATTAGAATGCCTATATTAAGCTTTCTTTAAAGTCACGATAGTTTCGACGATTTTACATACATCAAATTAGATAAAAATTCATTCAAACTTAACCACACTCGATACGTAGATAAAGTTTAATAGGACTCCGTTTAAAAGAAATGTAGCAGTATAGTTCTGCCACATTGCCAAATCCTACAAATCAGGTTATGTCAGAAAAGAGTCAGTAACTTATTTTTTAAATGTAATATACATTAGATACCTATTAATTATTAGGTATCAATAGATTTTTTAAGCTTCATTAAGAAGGAGAAAGATATTTAATGTAGACGTACATTTATTTTCATAATACAATCTTTTTTGTGTAACAATTTGACAAATATGAAGAAATGTTTCTTTTAATTCAACGTAGCATCAACCCATGCTTTCAAATGACGTATCTTCTCATGACTGAGTAGACATGTGCTTCTGTAGCAGGAGTACGGAGTAGAACGGTTAGTGGCCGTGTCAGAAGAAGCCTAATTTCTCTGGTATGGCGTGATGTGCACTATCTAACACAACCAAGGCCGACGATTTCGAAAGACTGAAATTGCCAAGTTTCCCACTAGCGCTGGTTCACTCGTAAAACTATTTTTTGATTATTTATTTCACACTTTTTTATTTTTGACAACGTAACCTGGTGGATCAATTAAGACCGAAAAAGCCACTGGGCTATGAGTTTTATCACGCTCAGAGAAACCCTCAGCTCACCCTGAGCAGCATAGAAATATAAAATAATTCACATGCAAAATATATGACATGCCTGTGTATGTATTACTGGTAATATATGTATTTGGTTTCTTTATTATAGACTAATGTAATTTAGTCTCAGTCCAGTCAGCAAAGTCACATGTTATTTTATCTACTGTTAAAACAACGTGCTGATAATGCTGTATTGTGACAGCTTATAGTTGCAAAATATTCCGTCATGACAAAATTTAGTTTCATAAAAAAATAAAATAGCAGTTTTTCGAGGATTTGAGCAATGTGGCGAAACTGGTTCTAAAATTTGTTTAAGAAATTTGTGTTTTTTTAATAGTATATTCAATAATTTTTTGTATTTTTTTTTATAATGAGAATTATACAGTTATGCGCTATTTCTAACTACACATCCACGCTTAATCAAAATACATACAAAAAAATGAAGTCTAGTTGACACTCCACGAATATAGCTTATTTTACATTTAATTTCATTTAAGATTATACATTATACGATACATTTTATTTTAGTTATTATTTATTTCAGTTCGTTTTACACCCTTGTCTTTAATACAATGTTTTATAGCGAAATGTAAAATATATGACGAAATTTAATGCTACTATGTTGAAAATATAGAAATCTCAAATATTTTATTATTTCCGTAGGCGTAAATCCTCAAATGTCATTGAACTATTAGATTGACAAGTTACAATTATTATTGGGAAACAAAGTTATTAACTAGTATATATTTTTAAAACTTTTGCTTGTTTTGCTGCACATGCAAAAGATTAATACGGTGAAAAAATTTAATTATCATATTTTATAATGATAATTATTATTTTTCATTTATACTGTTATGTTAAAAATATTTTTGGTACGTTTTTTAAACATGCTAGAAAAGTTTCTAATATTTGAGGTTACTTATAAAACAAGTGAATTTTATTTCGTGTATGTTATATGCTATCTTAGCGGTGTTTTCATGAAAAATGTATGTTATTAAGTTTTTATTTCATTAATAAAACTTAATTATTTCGTGAACAACATTTGAAATTAAATAATTTAAAATCATTTTTTGGCGTTTAAATATTTAATAGTTCATGAATTGCTAATCATGAATTAAAAAATACTAACTTTACGTAATGTAAGAAATTTAATACGTAATGACGACGTATTACAAATTGTAAGCATTTTTTGCCATAGTGCAGACTAGATGAGAATGATGGCCGTGGTAAAATATAATACGCACTGGAGCAGCGTGGTGGGTTGTGATCCAAGCCTCCTGAGTCTCCAGGACAGATCGGTTGAAGTCAATACGTAAAGTTTAACAATTCATTGTATATATTTTGTGCGCAAATGTTAAATGAAAATCTATTATGAATCCTCTTACACGTAACATAATAATACCAAAAAAACAAAAATAAACTAATTTTGCCGTTCGCGTTGGTTTGATGTAACCAGATAATTTTGTGTTCTTCAACAGAGGATGGACAGATGATTGTTAATAAGAAATTATAATATTAATAAGTAGCTTTCTACACAATGTGCGACAAGATGAAATATCATTTGAAAACTTTGAGAACATACGACACCACGCCAAAAACTTAACTCTCCCAGCATGCGAAGTGTGAAACTATAAAAATAATATTTCAAACGTATGATGGTGTCCATGGTAAAAACAAGTAAAGTTCAGCCATCTAGTCTGCACTGCACGGAAGTTGAACAGCCAAGTTCTGTTTACTTTCATACCACATTAACGCCAATATGGAGAAACTTCGTCTGAACAAGTACTCTACAACTATGTACACAGAATATAAAATAAAGTTACGATTTTAAAGCAGGTTTTAATCTCATAGTGAGAGTGTAAGAATATTACACTCAGAATACATTTTCCCTCTTACTAATACAATTTTTGTCATGATTATACTTAGTTGTTGAAAATTGTTTTAATTGAATAATTTCTGCAGTTTCGAAGAATTTTCTGCTTTAAAATTGTAACTATGACAATAGTATAGAAAACGTACACCTACAAAAGAACCTACAAATAAATTCGGACAACCACAGAAATAATATTACAACACTCTAATTTTACTGTGCGCGTTGTTAATAATATTTAGGAATTAGAGTAATGTGGGTATCTTCAATCATTACAAATATAATTCGTTAACGAACACTGTTCCATGCTAAAATTCGTTGATTAACGATTTATGATAAAATAATTATTTAATCAAATATTTTAATTAATCAATATTTATGCCTATTATTGGATTTCGGGGAATTATGTTGGTGAAGATAAGGAGAAAGAATAAATGGGGCACACTAAAAGTGTTGCACTTCTAGCTAATCGAAACTATTTGAATTTCGAATGCTATATTTTTTAAAACGTTGCAACCTTCTTGGTAATAAAAATAAAAAAATGGCGGGAAAGCCAACCTAGCACCCTATGATTTCTGTATTTTCTCCAAAATCAAGAGGCAGTGATAGCGTTCAATCACCACGTAGATAAAATGTCTTCAGATCTGTGGCCCTCCTGTTTTAAAAATGGTTTGATCGCATGAAAAAATGTTTAAAATGCAAAGAAGAGTATTCTGAAAAGCGATAAACATAATATTTAGGTTACAATATGTTGTTTTTTTTTAAGTTATGCAAAATTTTAGTGTCACCTACGTATAATCCGCAAAATAAAAATGATATTGAAACGCTTGACCAAGAAATGCAAAAATATTAACAATGATCGTGTTGAGGCAGCCTTTTCATATTTAATATGCTAAATTTCAAAATTCAAATTAATAAATTAATACAATATTTCTATATCATTGTCTACAGAATATTTCATTGACTCCACGGCTCTCTTTAAGAATAAATTTTGGCATTATCACTTTTAACGAATTAATTTCGTAATGATTATTAAGAAATATTCTAAGAATAAACTTGCTAGTGGATTACGCATTTTATAAATTATCTTATGCAACAGTTTTTAATTATTTTTATAACCCACAACCGAATCACAGGAGTTAAATGAACTTTACCTTTTTTTACACCTTACAAAATTGCAAACGGGAAAATATTCAGTGTTTCAAAAACCTCATCTCATTGAGCAATACCATATAGGTAAATAGAGTCATTTACAATAATCTACTTGTGCATTATCTTTGAGTTAGTGAGTCCAGAAAGTGTAATTTTATATTTCGGAATATTGAAAACCGTCTTATAAAGTGAAGTAAAAAGCGTAATCCACTGTTTTTATAAAAATTATGTTATTTAACACGTTTTAATGGCCTACTAATTTTTACATTGCATTTAATATCTTTATTACCTCTATCTGTTCATATAATATAATAAATAGGTTAATAAACCTCATACATATCAAAGGAACGACATTTACAGAGTTCACATTACACGTAAATACATAAATACCTAATATTTGTATACAGGGAATATTTCATTATAATATTCCGCCTATATAAGTAATATAATCGCAATACAAATATCATGACTTATTAAATATTGAATTAAATGTAATATGTACAATATAGTTTCATTTAAAATACACATATTTAGAATTTTTCAGATTACGATAACTTATCTTACTTTTCTTATACATATTATCTAAATTTTTGACACAGGAATAATACAGCGTACAATTTATTGGCTGAATGTAGAAATTACATTTTGGATCAAGTTAAAACTGGATCGATACAGTTAAAACCAGTATGATCTGCTTTCGAGTAGCAAAACGAAATACTGGTTTTGGAATAATTAATATCCTTGCACAATAATGCGTTAGTGATGTAGCGATAAAAATAATCTGTTCTAATTTTTATTTAAAGGTTTCGGTAAACATATCTTAACCTAAGAAATATAAACTATTCGTCTGTTACATTATACATTCACATAGTGATGGTGTAAAGTAAAATTATAACATCTCTTGTTTTACGTTTTAATGCGAACGGGAAGGTACTCCCGATCTGCTTGTAAAAAGATTATATATTCTTAATGTCCGCGACGATATAAGTCTAAAGCCGTACATACATAAATCTCTTGCTTTGATTCGTATTTACTGAGGTAAATTCTTCAAAATTCCATATCGTTCGTCACTATGACAACTACGAGTATATAAATCGTTGCAAAAAAATGTTGTTGACTTTCTAAACATTGTTTTTCTACATTCAGCCCTTTGTAGTTACATTTCTTTTAATTAAAACTTTTAAGTATTTAGGGTTACGTGGCCACAACCCATTCAAGCATTGTACGGTACAGTAATTCACAGATGGTAAGCAAATAACATACAATATTCACGTTATTTTGGATAGTATATCGACGTATCAACGATGAGGGCGTAAATGTTTAGATAAACTCATAAAAGTTATGCCCTTATTGTTTTCCGTCATTGATATGAAGATAAATTAAAAGAATCGATTTGCCGTCCAACTTTTAATTGTAAGAGACATTACAATTAGAAATGAAATAGTAACGATTATATCGTCAAACTTAGATAGGTAACTTTTTAGCCGTATCGGGGCGGCTTAGAATACAAACCCCATTCCCATGCTGGCCTACCAAGGTGTCTTAGAAGGCGTACAGAAGTCAGCACGGTGCACTATGGGACCGAAGCGTATAAAGCGTGGCGTAAATGGTTTTGACGAATGTTGTAATTTCGAAGATTTTTC